>JANJGK010009304.1:0-22260 GCA_039081455.1 Macrobrachium rosenbergii
ACCCTGTCATTCATTTTACTGTACTTCGTTCATATTCTCTTTCTTCCATCATACTTTCCACCCTCTTCTATCAATTTTTTTCAAAGTGCAACTGAGTTTCCTCATGTTAAGCCTTTAAAACCTTATATTCTCAATTTCCGTTTCAGCGCTGAGTGACCTCATAGGTCCTAGTGCTTGGCCATTTGGTCTAATTTCTATATTCCATTCCAGTCAATTACTTTAGGTATTTATTCAAGGAATAACTTTTATTCAGTCTTTTGAGACTTCCCACTTCAGCGAATGTCAGATCTGATTTTGGACTGAGCTCTCTACTGGAAATCATAACTGCGACTCCCCAGTTAATAAAGACCTGTCAGGAGCTGTCTGCGTGGCGTAGTCGCCACCCCCCTACCCGCCCCCCCCCCTCTCAAATGAATAATTCCCGCATGGGCAGTTTAGCCAGGGAATTACCATGACTTTAGTACCGAAGGAATTTCAATTGCACTTGCCTGAGTCTACGCTGAGTCGATTGCTAGCAGCTGTTGCTAAATTTAGCAGTATGGACTGTGCGGCGTTTGAATTCCACTTTCCACAGTTGGGGCGCGGACATTATTGGGTGGAATCACTAAGCGTTTGTATATCATTGGTAGTCTTTGTTTCATATTGAAAGTACGGTAATACTGGCTATATATTTTCCAATTTCTCCCAGAATTTTTAGTTTTTTCTGTGGTGGAATATATTTGGTTGTTAGTACATTGGTTGAATTAAAGTAAACGAAATGCAGGAATGAAGATAAGATTGTATCATTACCGTAAAGGAACACTTTTTACATACTTTCTTCGTTCCAAAATTCTGTGTTGTTTTCTTTGGGAAAGGGGATTGGGTTGTAATTATATTGTTTGGAAGGAAGTAGACGGAAAGCAGGGAGGGGCGGGGGGGGGGGGGGAAATAAGTTAGATTAATTCTGCTATCTGTTTCTGGAACAATTATTTCAGTGTCTTTCTCGTCTTCGATGGCTGGGAGCTTCGGAAAATCAAAAGAAAACGTAGTCTTGAGATTCTAAGAATCAGATAATTGGGATTTTATATTAGTTGGATTCTTTATTTTTACCGAAGGATCTGCATATAATAATAATAATAATAATAATAATAATAATAATAATAATAATAATAATAATAATAATAATAATAATAATCTACCTACATACCTACCTCGGCTGATTGAAACGAGTCAAGAGATTCTCACCAGGCCTTTATTTTTCATATAATTTCCCACACTTCAGAGCCGCCACTGAGGAAGGCCCCTTGCTGGCATAAGGCCACTTTAATCTAAACCAATCACAATCTAACCTTATGACGGAATCGTATGATGTTGTCGAATGCGTGATTTGACTGTAGAGACAATTTGATATATTCATATAATTAAGTCAAATTGATGTCATTCCCACATAAGGTTCTGAAACTTTTTAATTTCACTAATTTTTTGCTCTTGAATCAAATAAAATAATTTCTATAGAAAAATCATTTTTCCATTTCATGGATGAGGCATTAGTTTTATTAAAAGCGACCACTGTATTTTTTTTATTTAATTAAATGGTTTGATTTCATCATAAGGTTTATAGTACGGTTACAATAAAACTCAAGGGAAGGACTGCCTCTACAGCATTTATGGATGAAGATATTTATATTTTTGTTTGACTTACGCTCCCCCGTCCTGGAAATTGTTTCCAAATGAAAATTCTTATTTCATTACTTTTTGGGAAACTTAGGCTGCTAAAACGTCCAAATCCAGTGTATTTCGATCAGTTTTCCTTTAATGAATCATTATAAAATTCGCCGGAGCGTTGCAGAATATTATTTTGGCGGTGGTTTGGTGCAAACTGATTGAGAAATCACCGTTGATGGTTGACTTTGGGAACTGACCCTGTGATGTGATTATTTATAGTATGATGTTGCTGGGAAATTTATTTACTCAGTTTCTGTATTTTAACTTTCCACTGGGGTTCCGTGAAGGCGTTTTCCACCCCTTCCTGTTGGGTATGGCACACAGTATTTTGCAATGAGGCCATTCACTTATTTTTGTATGAAGTAAATGCATCCAGATCTAAGTAATGAATTTATTTCCACATTTGGAAAGCAATTTATCAGTCTCTCTCCAGTGGTGCAATATATTTGATCCTTTATCAATAGGAGAATTATTTATTTTTTTCCGTATTTCTTTATTTATCTGTCTTTTTATTGCAAACGCCCTGTTTGTTGTAAACTTTTGGAAGGTGATTTTATTGCTGAGAACCTGAACAGTTTTCGTGAATTGGCTTAAGTTTCCTATGGATTGGAAAGAGTAAATAAATATGTATTTACGAACACATTAACATATACTTTTGAAAAGGAAGTAGCTGGTTAACATGCTACGACTTCACATATTTCGATTAAATCCCTGTATTTTCTCCCACGGGACAGCCAGAGCTTACTTTCCTACCTTCCCATTTTTTTAAATAAAACAGACAAACTTTGCCGCTGTGCTTTACATGAACACAAAAAATAAAAGATTATGAACTGAAAGTTCCATTCCTTCTGTTTTTGACAACGAACCAATTATCCACCAAGGCTTCCCAGTCTTGCCGAATATTTCCCACAATTCCTCGTCAAGAGAAGCCTTCTTTTTCACCAAAAAGCTTTAATGGATGAAGAGCTGTTCTCAATACCCTATTCATTAAGCCCCAATAGTCAATAGAAGATTTAATGGCGGTGCTTTTTCTTTTCCCATTGGATTGATTAGAGACCTCATTGTCTCAGTTCTTTATGCGGGGACGACCAATGGCTGTGATTTGGACCTCAATTCAAAACTACTTCTTTATGGGGAAATTCTTATCTGATAACTTCATTCACTTGAGGTAAAGATTAAACATTACTATCGTTGGTGATTTGGTAGATGGTGTAATCAGCATTATTCTCAGTATCGCTTGCATTTCATTCATTCATCATAAAATTAAGAAATTAATCAGTATGCATAGAACTCTTTTGATCAGAGGAATAAAAGACTTCACTTTGGCATCGAGATTCAGCTTGGAAAAATATTGTGATCCTGAATAGAGAAAGAAGCCAGCGATGTTGTATTCGAAATCAAAATTTAAAACAGTGGAATTAGCCAACCTCACTGATGTAAGATTAGCTAACGTTAATGCCTAATGACCTACCATTTCTCCCCTGTCCTTTCATTTTTGTCTCATGTGGACTTAATGTCCTCTCATATTTTCCTGAAATGTTAGTATATATATATATATATATATATATATATATATATATATATATATATATATATATATATATATATATATATATATATATATATATATATATTTGTGTGTGTGTATATATACACACACATATATATGCATATATATGAATGTATATACTGTATATATTGTAAAATGACACCTCTAAACATATGCCCTTCCCTTCCATCTTTGTCTCGCCTGTCATAATCGTCATGCTATTTTACCATGAAGAAACCTACATCAGATTTATAAAACCAAACTTCTTTATCCACTTCATGGTAAATTGCGTCTACATATTTAATTGAATATTATATAGAAAGTATTAAACACACTTTCGAGAACAGTATAATGTCAGAATTGGAAGCATCTGAAAAGAATCTGTTATCATCATTATCTTTGTCTATCCATTATTTAGCATATGTCCTCATCCAAGAGCAATCTACATCTCTCTCCTCCATTTGTTTCATGCAAAATAAATCCAGCTGGCGACTACGAGGTGATGTAGAACCTTCTCTGCATCCACCCACCGCGAATTCTTCCTTTCGACTAATTATTCTGACTGAGGAAGAGAGAGAGAGAGAGAGAGAGAGAGAGAGAGAGAGAGAGAGAGAGAGAGAGAGAGAGAGAGAGAGAGAGAGAGAAGACGTTTGGACTGATTATTCTTAATGAAAAAGAAGAGGAAGGAGAAGGAATGAGAGAGAGAGAGAGAGAGAGAGAGAGAGAGAGAGAGAGAGAGAGAGAGAGAGATAGATAGAGAAAAGACGTTTCGACTGATTATTCTTAATGAAAAAGAAGAGTAAGGAGAAGGAATGAGAGAGAGAGAGAGAGAGAGAGAGAGAGAGAGAGAGAGAGAGAGAGAGAGAGAGAGAGAGCTAGAGAGAGAGAGAGAGAGAGACGTTTCGACTGATTATTCTTAATGAAAAAGAAGAGTAAGGAGAAGGAATGAGAGAGAGAGAGAGAGAGAGAGAGAGAGAGAGAGAGAGAGAGAGAGAGAGAGAGAGAGAGAGAGACTTTCTGACTGATTATTCTTAACGAAAAAGAAGAGGAAGAAGGAATGAGAGAGAGAGAGAGAGAGAGAGAGAGAGAGAGAGAGAGAGAGAGAGAGAGAGAAGGCGATTAGACTGATTATTCTTACTGAAGAAGAAGAAGTAATGATAGGTAGAGAGAGAGAGAGAGAGAGAGAGAGAGGAGAGAGAGAGAGAGAGAGAGAGAGAGGGGGGGGTTAGACTGATTATTCTTAATGAAGAAGAAGGAATGATAGGTGGGTAGATAGGTAGATAGATAGACAGACAGAGAGAGAGAGAGAGAACATATTTTTCGTGCTGAAGTTCGGTGAATTTGTATTTCTTAGCCCTTGTGGTTTCGACCAAAATCTCCTTGATAAATGTTTCATCTCCAGATATGCAGTAGTAACACTACAGTAGAAACACCTCTTAATATTTTCATTCATTTACCTCACAACAAGCATGGTGTTTAATTTAGGAGAGCTTTAATGGATGAGACATGGTAATATATATAGAGGTGTTAGAAGTGATGGCTACCCATCAAACCCCAACCTCAAACCCAGCCCCTCAAATCAAATAAAAAATCAAGCCAGAGATTGCAAAACACCATTCTAATTCAAAGTAGTGATTTAAATCCATTTTGTTTAAACTTTCTTAATATGAAACTACTCATTTCAGGAATGGCAGAAAATTTTATTGACCTTTTCCTGATCTCGAATTCAGTTATCAAGCGATTCCCTTTTATAACTGGAATCTTTTGATAGAGCGAAAAGTAATTTGGAATTTAACTTGGACTCTGACCATCCAAAAAATTCGAAATATTTCAGCTTATTCATCACCATATCGCATTAATGTCTTTCACTATGAAAATTCATATGCAACTGAGCCTCATTGTGTCAATTTCTTGTTAGCGAATTTACAATTGATTTTTTTTCGCTGCATTTTCCGATACGAATAAATGATCTGAATTATGAAAAAATATCCTTCCACAATTGGAAGTGGATCTTCCTTTCCTTCATCAGATGTGGGCAGGTAGAATCGATGGAGAGAGATAGGGGTCGCCCTTTGTAGTGCAGCAGATTGCTGTAAAAATCGTTCAGATAGTGAAACAAGCATGAAATTTGGCACAAACATTCCTAAGACTACGCTCTCTTAGAAAAGGGCGCTGGCCACCTGAAAATCCAAGATGGCGGCTATTTTTTAAAATGGCCGCCATCTATGTTGAGATTCACTGGTTTGGGAGCATCTATTGGATGGAATATGCCAGTTTTTTTTTTTTAAACCTCGACTTTTAGGTTTTAAAAATGTTCCATACCACACATTTTATTGAAAACCCTTACTAAATGAATTGTAACCAAGATGGCGTACAAAATGGTTGCCATAAAAGTTTTTTTTTCTATCCACAGCGCTAGCAGACATAGAGACCAACTGTTTTTATTTAATGGTATATTCATGTGATCAGACAGTTTAACTAATATGCTATTTTCAACTGAAATAGTAATGGTATGGTCACATACAACATTGTGTCTAAGACTGTAACCATAAAAAGAAAAGAAGAGAAATACGGACTAAACGCAACCAATCTATGTATAGGTCTCTCAACCTACACCTTTGAAAAATTGGAGGATAAGAAGGTAGGCATAGCATGACACGTTGGATGCTCAAGCTAGATTATCTACTGAAGAGAGGGCAATATTTATCTAGACTTCACATTTGCAAGTGCACAGAGCTGTGCAGGGAAGACCCAGCTTGTAGCACTTGCACCTTTCCCGACAGCCTGCTTTGCATCCACATTTGGTAAGCTGTTGGCAACTCTTGGCTAAGGGCGAGTTGGTTGTCCAGAGGACTTGCCATGCTTCACCAGACTTTTGCCATCCCCACTCAGCAGGGTTCTCTGGCTGTGGCTGACACTGGGTGGCCTGCCCCCACACACAACCAGCCTGGTACGCAGCACGCTTGGTGTGTTGGAGGAGAGCTCCCCTGGTTGGTGGAATGGCCTCATATGCCCTTTGTTTTCTGGCAAACATATCAAGTCTAGCCTCATCCACAGTGCCAGCAGTGCTGGATCTTTCATACATAAGTATGACAAACCTCTCCAGGACCTTCAGGTCACTCTCTTCCACTCTGAGAGGGTAGTGACTCAGTTTGGAGAACACAGTGGAGGCCTCTGGAAAGATGTTCCATGTCTGCCAGGCGGTCTTCTTGCCCTTGCTCCGGAAGGCTGACACTGTATCACAGCCTGTGAACGCATGGAAGAAGAGCATGCCATTCACCTTCTCCTGGCCCAGAGAGTTGCACAGGTCATGCACAGCAATCCAGCGCAGGCTCTGGCCTTGGCCAAATGCCACCCATAGCTTCTCTAGCCCTAGATTGTGGAGAGTGGAGAAAGCACTGACTGCAACGACAAGAACATCTGTGTCATTTGCTTTAAACTGTGATGGTCTTGGCTCCATGTTCTGTGGCATATTTGGCATGGAGAAAGATGCGGGTGTCAGCTTCCTCATGAGAGCACTTTTCCAGTCCCTGAAGACTAGCCTCATGAGTGCTGAGGACAGCAGACCCTTTCGTGGCAATGACAACATTTGTGGCAGACATCTGGGCAACTTTGTCTGCCAGGAACTGGAACAACTCTGTCTTGTTGGCATCGTGTCTTAGGAAATTGCGCCAGTTGGATGGAATTGTGTTCTTGTCTGTCACCTTGCGCCTTCCTCCTTGACCACGTTGGAGCCTGGTCTCAGCTTTGAGGCTGGATGTATTGTATACATCAAATACAAGATGTGATGATGTGTACTTGCTGCTATAGGATTGTATCACAGGCAAGAAGTCGCAAAGTGCATAGCCCTCAAAGGTCTTTCCTTTCTTTGGTGGCAAGGCATGGACCAAAGCTGATCCATCTACAATGAGGACATCAGTCTTTGGTTCTTTGTCTTCTAGTGTAACATGACTCTCCAGGACCGAGGTCAGCTGAGACTTCTGACATGTGTACAGCCTACCACCCTCACTAAGGGAAGCTGGGAATGTTTGATTCTCGTGCTGGAAGAATTCCTGCAGATCACATTCACGGCTCTGACAGGATATAAATAGCTTTGAGAAAAGCTGGCAATCCTCCTTCAGAAGTTTCTGCTTTGACTGTTCTACAGGAGCAGCTTCTTGCCTGAAGAAGTCAGTTCTGTTCTTCTTTATCGGCTCATAGAAGGAGACTGCATTGTTTGCCAAAGAGTCTGAAAACTTCTGAAATTTAGTGCGGCCTCTGTCAAGGTGTGTCTGTAGAAGTTCTGCTGAGCTGGGGTGGGCAATGTCTTTGTTGTCAATGGAATACAGATCCTGGCTCTCTTCCTGAAAAGGACTTCCCAAGTGTTGCAAAGCCAATGACAGCTTGCTGACTCTCTCCAAGAATGTCTTCTGCGCATGAGGTGTTTGTTCATGGTGTGTTGTCTGCTCATTAGACTCCTTACTTTGAACCTCTGTTTCGTATGCAGACACCAAGCGGATGATCTCTGGGCCAGCCACCATCCATCTTCTGAGTGCTGACGGATCTTCAGTCAGCCCAATGGCTCCGCCATCAGCCTTTATAAAGGCATTGGTCTGCTCATTAGCTTGGTCAAGAGCCATTGCTGAGAACTGGCGACTGGTCTTGTGCACAACAAAGTTGCCAGCCTTGAACTCCTTGTGCAACTCTGGGTGTGAACTCTCTAGGGTAAGCATGTCCCTGAGGTGAATAGGCAGCCAACGAGCATAGTTTGTATTATTGTTGGAAAAGAAGTAGGGTATCAGCTCATGCAATGCCTGGCAGTAGAGGACAAAATTGGCCTCACGGAAGGACCTGATCAGTAGGAATATCACAAGTTCCATAGACAACACCATGTGCCAGAAGTGGAACTGTGGACTCTGCTGTCTTCGAAGGTCACACCACTCCTCAAACTCTAATGCCTGCTCATTGTTGTTTGCTTTCTCAGCACAGTAGTCAGTGTATGCTGTCCTCAGGAGTTTGTACAAACTAGAGGCTGTAACCTGGTGCATCTGCCGTGTCCTGGTTACACTTGCAGGTGACAGGAAGGATTCTGCAGTTCCAGATGAAGCAACTCCTGCCTCCACCAGAGCTCCTGTCCAACCACTGCCATGAAGAAGAGTACCAAGAGATGTCATTGCTGCCATCTCAATGTGCAGACCACCAAACATTACCAGATACTTGTCTTCGCCATACTGATCAGGCCACTGCCACTGCACCTGCTTTGCTACGGCATAGATTGGCTGATCAGCTGTGATTATGGGTATCTGGCCAGGGTTCAGAAAATCAGTGACATCCTGCACTTTCTGCATCACGTGTTTGATCGTAGCAACAGAATGAGCCTGATCACGCAGGAGAGGAAGCAATGAAGTTATGGTTACTTCAAATTCTGGGCTTCTCTTCATTGAAGCGTGATGAGCTGACCACGTCAGATTCACTGCATCATCTATTTCCTGGGTGACTATGGCACATCCTGTCTATTCAGGTGCGGCTATCTAACTATAGCTGGTCTGGGGCTGTTAGAAAGCATTTGGGACACTAAACTAAACTATACTACAACTACTAGTCTAAGACTACAGGATTAGTAAAGCTGGATTAGCTGGCACTGAACCCCATGCTGAGTTACACAGCAGTGATGTCACCAGTGTGCCCTGGTTGTGTGCAGACATACACTCTTTTACATTTATTAATTTTCCTTCAAAATTGATGAGTTATTCGAAAGAGATGGCCTCATTAGGATCTAAAACCACAGAAACCAAGATCCATGCTTAAAACGATAATTGTTGAACGGGCATTATTTCTCATTATAATTATTGTTTCTACCTTTTCTTGGCAGCCATATAGCCCCCATATTTAAAGGTAAACTGTACTGGGAAGCTACAGAAACATAATATTCACAAGAAATAGTATGGAAGAGCTTTACCATATTGCTAGAAGCAAATACATGCCATTCTAGTGAAAAATTAGCCAAAATCTGTCGATACTGGCCGCCATCTTGGAATTTGGCCGCCATATTAAATTTTTTGCGTGGCCAGCGCCCTTTTCTGATAGAGGGAACTTTAAAGAGCACTTGTGCAAAATTTCATGCTTGTTTCACTATCTGAACGATTCTTATGAAATATGCAATTATCTGCTGCACTATTGGAGGAGACCTGGGAAGGGTTTTGGAAGAGCTCTTACTCTGACGACGGCTAGTTTGCCAGTGCTTTCATGTCTTCAAATCAACACCTGCCTACTGGCCCACAGTATGCCTTGGGGCTATGCCTTGCCTTGTACAGTCTGGAACACAAAAGAAGTCGCCAGCAGAAGAAAGCAGAAAGGCACGAGCAGATGTTCTCCCCTGGGAAAGATTAACGAAGGGGAGAAGATAGATGTGGACCATCAAACCCTGAAAGTTCCCTGTGACTACTCAAAATTGTTTGGTTGTTTAAAATGCGAATATTTCAGTTTGTTAACGGGCATAAGGCCTTATATTCATTACAATATATTTTTTACAATATATATATATATATATATAATATATATATATATATATATATATATATATATATATATATATATATATATATATATATATATATATATATATATATATATATATATATATATATATATATATATATATTGTATGTTACATATATACATATATATTGTATGTGTGCTTATATATAACATATATATATATATATTTATATATATATATATATATATATATATATATATATATATATATATATATATTATACTGTATATATGTATGTGTGTGTGTTTTTTACAGTAAGACTGGGAATCCAGGGATTTCACGAAATCCCTGAATTTTTCAGGGAATTCGTGAAATCACCAATTCACTAAGTGAAATTTGATCCCCAATGGGCTGGTACTAAACACGGCGAAACAGTGATTCATCTACATTGTTTCGCCATGTTTAGTACTGTCCCCTTGGAGATCAAATATGTTTTGCCGTGTTTAGTACTAGCCCCTCGGGGAGCAAATGCACTTAGGGACTTGATCCCCTTGGCCACACGACCTCGGCCATTTCCTGAACTGGCCGGCTACTTCCCACCTTGGCTGATTTCGGGTTTTGGCCATAACGTTATATATATATATATATATATATATATATATATATATATATATATATATATATATATATATATATATATATATATATATATATATATATATATAAATTGTTAATATTATTCATTGTACATTTTACCTGTCTCATTTTAATCCTTTTACCCCTCACTTGTATCTCTTAAATTCTAGGTAATTGGATTCCTTTTTATGATCTGTGTTTTATGTCTCACAATTTACCAAATAAATAAAAAACTCGGGAAACTATACCTACATCATTATCAAACATTCAACAAATTAAATCTTTTAGTCAAAACACGCAATCCCTAAAGGATTTTGAATAAAAAATCACTTTTATCAGCCTTCATTACTCGAGTCTATATATTTGGGTCCTTTCATCCCATAAAGGTTTTCCTCATTTTCAGAATATGAATTCTGCTCAGTTCTGCACATTTTCCGGCAGAGCTGTAAATTAATTTGCCCTTTTTTCACTCCTTGTTGATGAGTTGATGGTATAATGAATTCATTTAAAATCACCCCACTGAAGGAAAATGATTTATGATTATAATGATTTAACTTTTAAATAGTTCGTTATGCAAACATAGTGTTTCATCATGCCAGACTGACTCATTATTGCATCAGCGCTTCCTCTCAACTTCTCTTAATTATCTTCATAAACTTTCATGATGAATTGCTCACATATTTATAAATATCCATAATTAGGCACCATTGGTACAGCTTCATCTGATTCAACTGTGGATTATCAAAGAAACTGTTATGGTATTATTATTATTATTATTATTATTATTATTATTATTATTATTATTATTATTATTATTATTATTATTATTAACATCAATGCTTCTACAGTATTATTAATACTATTAGCCCTAGTATGGCAACATATCTCTAAAACTAAAAATAAACCGGTCAATTTATACAATGAAGGATAAAAATGAATTAGTTATTTTACTAAATGAATGATACTCAAACATATACCAACCACTAAAAGTAAGACGTGACTAAAGAGAGAGAGAGAGAGAGAGAGAGAGAGAGAGAGAGAGAGAGAGAGAGAGAGAGAGTTATGTAGATACCTTCTCTTCCAGCTCTCCAATCTCCTGTCGTGTGAGGGCGGGTTAAAATCCTGTCCGTAGAAACTGACATAAATAAACCGTGTGAAGGTTTGATAATCTGTCATAGGGTTTCGTAAGTTGTTCATATTTTTATGGATTTAATTATTAAAAATAGTCACCTTTAAGAAGTTGATATGGCAGGCAATCTGATGATTTTTTTATTCCAGATCTGAAGGAAATAAAGAAAAGTGAAGGAACAAGCGCTTCGTATCATCTTCAAGTTATTGACATATTCTTCCCTTGAAGGAATTAATACTGTAAGTTCATTTTTGTCTATTTAGTTTAGTTTTAAGAGAACTTATATCTCAACACTTGCACTTTTTTATTTTTTATGTGAGGTATATCATATATATACTATATATATATATATATATATATATACAGTATATATATATATATATATATATATATATATATATATATATATATATATATATATATATATCCAACGTTTCCATGTATCTGTGACGTATATCATATGTATATAAATATATAAATTATATATATATAAATATATATATATATATATATATATATATATATATATATATATATATATATATATATATATATATATATATATATATTCAATCAGTAAGCTACAAACGTCCTTTAATATCCAATTCGCTCTACCTCGGAAATAATATATTTACATATATGTTAAAGAAGGGGAATTTTTTTAGTTGATAATAAGTTCGTCGTCTCGTGGGCTCGAACCAGCGAAGACAAGAACTCAGGACTACAGTGGACGCCACGCGGCTGCGTCCACTGTAGTCCTGAGTTCTTGTCTTCGCTGGTTCGAGCCCACGAGACGACGAATAATAAGGTGCGTCCACTGTAGTCCTGAGTTCTTGTCTTCGCTGGTTCGAGCCCACGAGACGACGAACTTATTATCAACTAAAAAATTCCCCTTCGGTAACATATATGAAAATATATTATTTCCGAGGTAGAGCGAATTGGATATTAAAGGACGTTTGTAGCTTACTGACTGAATATGAATCACGGCGATGTGATAAAAAAAGTCATATATATATATATATATATATATATATATATATATATATATATATATATATATATATATATATATATATATATATATATCAGAGAAATATTCCTCTTTATGAAACCATCATAAAGTTAAAATAATTGATTTTTGCCCTTTCTTTGGGATGCGTCAAACAATATATTCTTATCTCGTTCTCACTTTTCTTTCATTTCCTCCACTAATGTCCTCCATTAAAATTCATGATCCTTCATTGATCTATCTGACCTTTCCTGGTTTAGGATACCAGTCAAAAGATTCGGAAATAAAATCCTACGGTCCACCGTTAGTGGAGGAGAGTCGTGTATGCGGTGGAATCTGCAATAAATGGCGAGGCTTGGACGTAATGGGATTTCGAAATCCCTGATGGAATCACTGAAGTAGTCTCTCTCTCTCTCTCTCTCTCTCTCTCTCTCTCTCTCTCTCTCTCTCTCTCTCTCTCTCTCTCTCTCTCTCTCTCAACCACATAAACAGAAGACCGGGAAATTAGTTGGCCCAACTATATACATATACACACACACACACACACACACACACACACACACACACATATATATATATATATATATATATATATATATATATATATATATATATATATATATATATATATATATATATATATATATATATATATATATTTGAAGAGTTTATGAGTAAGCGGGAAATAAATGTGAAAAGATAAAGCGAAACGAACAAAGTTTAAGTTAACGTATAGATATCAAAAAAGAAATAGAAATTATATATCTGAATATTACGAGGATTTTATAAATTAAGCGATAACTAAATTGTTTTCGAAGGGGAAAAACCATCGACAACGTTTATTACATTACGCTCTTTCCGCGGGCGTTCGTAATTAATTGATTGATTATAGCTGCATCTTTTTGTAATTTTGCAATGGTAGGGACATGGCGGCAATGATAAATTTGTATAGCTCTTTATCTATTTACCCATGTATAGGGACGATCAGTTATCGTAAAAAACGATGAAAACTCTCTCTCTCTCTCTCTCTCTCTCTCTCTCTCTCTCTCTCTCTCTCTCTCTCTCTCTCTGCGCCTTTTCCCGAGAAATTTAATTCATTAAAAGCCTAACCTTTTGATTTCATCAGGTCTTTCCTAATTCGCCCATTGGATCCGAAGGAAAAGAGAGAGAGAGAGAGAGAGAGAGAGAGAGAGAGAGAGAGAGAGAGAGAGAGAGGCGAGGCAGAAAATGAATAATTACAGTGAGTGGAAATGGTTGGGCCAATAAGGACCTCTTTTTCTCCTCACATTTCCTGGCTCTTTCTTTCCTTCCTTCTTTCTCTCTTTCTTTCTTTCCTTCTATCTTTCTCTATCTCTTTCTTTCGGCACTGACGTGTACACAAGAGTGGAAGAAAAGGAAAAGATGAAAGAAGAGAATAAAAAATAATTGCTTAATCAACGTAGGAGGAAGAAAGTTGACTCCTCTGATTCAAGCAGAATAAGGAAAACGAAAGACTCAGAAGAGAAGTCCAAGGGGAGATAAGACTGACGTCATTAAAAGGAGAAAAAAGAGAACGTCATTCAAGGGTAAAGCATTAGGGAAGATAAATTTACTCTCCTTTATGAACCCTTGGTACAATTTCTCTTTGCTTAAAGTAGGTAATTAAAATAGGATGTACAGGAAGACATATTCTTCAGGACTAACTTTTAATGAATTCAGTTCCATAAGTATATAAAAAAATGTATTTACCCTATGTTTGCTAAACCCCATTTATTTTTTCTAAAGCTTAAAAGAAATCTTAGAACTCTTGATGAATTCAGTACAATAAGTTTTAAAAAATTATGTTTTCAATTTGTTTGCTAAACCCCCATTGCTTTTTCTAAAGCTTAAAAAAATCTTAAAACTCTTAATGAATTCAGTATCATAAGTTTAATAACAAAGCATATACTTTCCATATGTGTGCTAAACCCCTATTTCTTTTTCTAATGCTTAAAAAATCTAAAGTTTAATGTAGCAATTCCACTAAATGACAAGACAGTATTTTCGTTATTATACTTTCGTATGACCTTTGAAGAATTTATTATACCTCTGTCCATTGTTTTAATCGAATAATTCAACACTGTGAATATGAAGATCAAAAAGCTGAAACACGGTTAGAGGAGAGCTCGAAAATATTAAAGAAAATGATTAGCAAAGTAACTTGCTCACGGTGCGTTACAAAATGCTGATAATATTCTGTGTCGTCTTGGTAATTAATCAGAAGCTGTAATTACCGGGTAAACAGTATGACCAAGTCTCAGAGGTTTTACATGATTAAACATATTCTGGTAGTAAACAAAAACGAACCTCTATTTTTTAAGAGTTCCCTGTTTTAAGTTTTTCTTCTTAAAGAGGATTTGGAAAAAAGCCACAGACCATTTGCTGTAACTGGTAATTATGCGTCAGTATCCTAGATGTTGTAACGCCAGTTTTAGTAACCATAAGTCAATCAATCAATGCTGGCAATGGAATGATTTATGGATTCGAGATAAAAAATAGTAAAATAATATTTTACGTGGCCCCATAAATTTCTCCTTCCAAAAGTGAAAGACGAGGCATACTTACCATGAATTGAAATGATTTATTATATACAAGCCAATAAACAATTTCAGAAGGAAGTAACTGGGTTATGGCAGCTGTATGTTGGTTGTATTGGCATTTTGAAGGGGGTTGGAGCTATCTTTAAAATCAAAATTAAAAATTAAGTTATGGCCTTCAAGGGACAAGGGTACGTATTTAGTATGAGATAAAAGTAAACGTGTGTGTGTGTGTGTGTGTGTGTGTGTGAGAGAGAGAGAGAGAGAGAGAGAGAGAGAGAGAGAGAGAGAGAGAGAGCCGGAAACTACAACCGTCCAGTAATATCCACGAAAGGTCACATTGCAATAACAGAAGACAACAACTGGAAGGAACGAGAATTGTTGATTAATGTGCGAAGACTGAGTGTAGACAATGAAGAATTCTGGACACCAAAGTCCAAGCGCAAAAAAACCCCCCAGAGTTTTCGTTCCTTGCCTTCTCTAAGTTTTTTGAAAAAAAAAGGAGCATGAAAAATAAGGAAGAAGTATGAGGACGAATTCAGAAAGAAGAGGGTTTCCGTAATTATGAAAATTTGTAAGAATCCAGGTAAACAGAAGATGGGAGTGATTTCCAAGATAGTCTGAAAATTTTCTTTCTGATATTCTAGACATGAATTCATTTTCCTCCCATACGAACCCCGTAGAGGGATAGACGTGAGGTACACTGTAGGCACCACTAAAGAGTGTTTGCAATGTCCCTTTGGCCCCTAGCTGAACACAATTTTTATTATTTACTGTACTTTCATTCCCACTTCCGTTATTCCAGTTTGCTGCCCAACCACTCCAACTTCCTCATGCGCGCTGAATGGCTGAAAGTGCCCCAATGCTTTGCTTAATAGTCTAATGCCATAAATCATAAAATCAGTCTCCGATTTGAAGTTTGATAAGATGAAATAAAAGTTAGTAGTAATTAGACGAACAAAATGATTACAAGCATTGCAATTCCAAATCGACGATGTGACATTTTGCGTCTGAATTTCGACTTGCTAGAGAGACAGTCCCTCTGTGCCAATTAGGCCTCTCACATCAAGTAGGCCCTAAGCACACATCCCATTATGGAATGGCAGCCATTATGTTTTCACTGCTTGAGTTCCTGTCATTTGGTCTAATTACGTCGGGCATCACGATAACTAGGGAGGATCTTCGGGTAATTAGGAGAACTGAATCTGTTTTCCGTCTAATTCTCGTCTTATGACATTATTCTGATAAGTAGCTAAGAGGTTCATTGCCAGACTACTCAAAGATAAGTTTGCCTTGCTGGATTGCATAAAGTCACCATATGGGCAATATGTACAAATATGGTTGGAAATTTGGATAGAAAGAAATCAACATATATGTATGTAAAGTGTGTATATATATATATATATATATATATATATATATATATATATATATATACATATATACATATATATATGTAAACATTTATTGTTTTTGTCTGTATTTATATGTGCTCCATTGTGTATGAAGACACAGACGATTAATTATTTTTAAAGTATGACAGATAAAGTCATTAGGTCATTAGTTGTTTACTGGGTCACGCACACACGCGCGCACACACACACACGCATATATATATATATATATATATATATATATATATATATATATATATATATATATATATATATATATATATATATATTGCGCCGGATTTCGTTGAGCTCTTCTGTATAAAACGCCTAATAATTATTTCAGCAATTAAATGACAAACACGAATCAAAACGGAAATACTATAGGTAGGCACTGGAGACATTTCTTTTAACTGTGAAAAAGAGTTCTCTGCCTATCATATAAACAGTCAGTAATAACCAACAATGATTCCACGTCGTACCTGCCACGTGTCGAGTATCCTCATTCCCTTGAGATGCAAGAATGAGGAAAGTTTGAGAAGTGTGACGTTGATGTCAATAATTCAGGAGCAACAAACATCTCGGCTGGCTGTAAATAAATAAATAAATAAAAGTGAGGCAGCACCTGTTTCCCCCCTTTTCTTGATACGATGAAGAATGTATGATTAATGACTGATTGCTATCTAATAGCGCCAACGCTTTTTTCATGATATGAGTGCAAGTCGTCGTCAGTCTCACAATATTCCCATGCAATAAGATGGTCTTACAGTCTTCCTTTCTTTTATTTTACTTGTGCTAATGAGAAATTTGGTTATATGCTTAAAATTCTGAGCAACTGTATACTAACTGTTTAATACAGAGGTTGTGTTCGACACTGATTCTCACCTCTCTAGTTTCTTCTGTTTTCCCTATCCTTTGTAGCATTTCCAGCAACAAAGGTAAATAGATATATGGGAAGAAACGAAAACAAATTAAAACTAACGAAAATGCAGGCAAAAGGCGAAAGGCGAAGAGGAAATAGAGCAAAAAAATATATATTCTATAACGAACCCTCATGGTTGAAGTCTTCCCGCGCAGTAATTCCAGAACGTGATAATCCTCCAGAATCCAGTTCACTGGACTCGACATTCCAGGCTGACGAAAGTTTCCAGGCACGTGGAATGTTATTTCACTAAAAAATACTCATCTTCGTGCTTTAGGTTGAGTTTGTATCTCCATGTAGGTCACACAACTGGAAAAATAAAATGGCTCCTTGTTCTTCTAAATTAAACAGAAGACTTTTGAAATTCTTGGTTTTCAGTATTTTCTGTTCATTCCTCTTTTCATTATTATTCCAGATTTATCCTTTCTCCGTTGGGTTTATACCACCCTCTTTGTCAGTCTGCTTGTTGGTCTGTGTCTGTTCAGAAGGGTAATTCAATTCCGGAGAGATTACTTTTCTTCCAGAGTCTTCCACGAGATCGAAACTATCTTCAGATGCCCAGTTTTTTTTTCAATTTTTTGTGTTTCAAATTAATAAGAGAATGAATGATTTTGTACCCTCCGCTATTCAAATGGGTGACCTTTCATTTTCGTGGAATAGAATTTTAGTGGTCTGGGTTGATCTAATCTGTTTTCGGTCAGTCTAATTTTTTCTTTCGTTTTTAGCCTATTGCAATGACAATGAAGAAGGAATCCTTTGAATATTGCATTGATTCATAAAATGGCTGCGGTAATAGCTTATCGGTTAATGTCCAGTGCGACTCCCGACTAAGTGATAAAAAGTTTTGTCAAAACCACTCAATTTTGAATAAAAGGACCTGAAATGGGCCCTTACACAGAATAAATATACATTATTGGTACCAGTTTTCTTTTTTTATAAGGTATTTTACCTATTTTGTTATTATCCAAGATATGGAAAGACATTAAGACGAATGAAAAATGCATAGAGGTTAATAAAAAGGTTTTAGTTGAAAGATTCTATTCAGTATGAGTTTTTTTTATTTAATTCTGTCAGTTATACGGATCTATGAATATATTTTAAGACTCTCTAATTAAAATAATTCGCAGCTTTATAATTTTTCTAGTTATGATTATCTCACTTAGTTTGTTGTCCTTGTTAAAACTGGGATAAAAAGTGTTGAAGCCAGGCAAATGAAAATATATATAGATAACGACGCACAGTAAACTCTTCCATTTGAAGTAAATGCGACAGGGAGGGATTTATTTTTGTCATTTCGAAAACAATTCAGTCCTTCAGTTAAGAAACCAACCGATGTTTATTTTTTATCGGTTAATAGAGAGATTCCTCAATCACCCTTCATTCACTATTTCCAAGAAAAGGGGAGGAAGATAGAAATTTATTTAGTGTAAAGGAATGGGAGGTTAGCTTGATGGGAAAATCAGACACAATAAGGTTTTGATAATTGGGAAGGGGAATGAGAATACGTTGAAGACAGAGGTAATGGAAGGATTTTTATGAAAGTTAAAGAGGCAAAACTGAGGTGGAGGAACCACACTATCAGACGAATCTTTTAATTTATATTTGACAACAGGGCGCTAGGAAGGGTGATTTCTTTGTTGCAATTTATACGTATTTATGCTGCTTACATATAAACAACTTTCTCTCTCTCTCTCTCTCTCTCTCCTCTCTCTCTCTTCTCTCTCTCTCTCTCTCTCTCTCTCTCTCTCTCTCTCTCTCTCTCTATGTTTTTATTTTAAAGTCCCATTGGTTGAAACAGTGAGATACTTTTATGACAAAATTAATTACATTTTCCGTTTGAGCTCATAAATTAAGACGTTGATAATGTCTGCATTCCTAATATATATATATATATATATATATATATATATATATATATATATATATATATATGTATATATATATAATATATATGCATAATATATATATATATACATACATATATATATATATATATATATATATATATATATATATATATATATATATATATAATTATATATATATATGTCTGTGTGTGTATTTTTCCTTTACATCTAATATTAGTTATCATCAAAGCACCTCTGTCCAGGAAGAAGAAGCCGGAAACGATAAGAAAAAGGTTTTTAAGTTTCCTTATCGTATGTGGCAGTAATGGATATGCCTTTGTATTAGTGCTATTTAACAGAGAATAGTCTCTCTCTCTCTCTCTCTCTCTCTCCCCTCATAGGTCATACAGTTTTGATGTCTCTACTTCTGTCTGACGGAGAGAAAATAGATATATGCTGAAGGCACGAGTTGTTTCTCTCTCTCTCTCTCTCTCTCTCTCTCTCTCTCTCTCTCTCTCTCTCTCTCTCTCTCTCTCTCTCAATCACGCATACGTGTGGCTTTTGTAGAGAACGGTTTGTGGCTTTGAAACGAAACTACTAGTTCTGAACATTTGCGAAAGATGGACGCAAGCAAAGAAAGAGCTAAGATAAAATCAAGCAATGGATGATGTTTTCTTTCCTTGACGAGCGCAATCCCTTATCTTTCCTTTCAGTCAGTTTAACTTTGTGAGTGTGCGCTTGTGTGTGTGTGTGTGTGTGTGTGTGTGCGTGTGTGTGTGTGTGTGTGTGAGAGAGAGAGTTTGTGCGTTCGTTCGTGAGTAAACGGACACACCCTCACTTTCTCGGGAGGAAAGTTCAGTTGGAAAGCCGAAGTACTATTGGTTCAGGATTTAGAAAAACTTTATCCACTCATCCACTGCTTAGTTCATTCTGGATGAATAATGCATTTTATTCATGATGAATAAACCAAGACGGAAAAGCTGTCATTATAAATTCATTAAATTCAGTAAATCCTTAAAACTTTTTCCAATGACGCTTCCATTCATTTAAATGTCTTATGTCAGCAGGAAAACCGAAGTTTTATTGCTTCAGGAAATAGGAAAGCCTCTTTATTCATCCATTGCTTAATTCACTGTGGATGAATAATGAATTATTTTTCACGATGAATAAACCATTAAAAGTTCTTTAAACTTTTCCCACTGAGGCTTCCATTTAAATTTCTCTCGCCTTTCTTTTCCCTTTAAATGCGTCTGTCAAAGTCTTTCCCTGTCCGTGTCTCTCTCGCTCTCTCTCTCTCTCTCTCTCTGGACACGTGTTTGACGGAAATAAATTTCTGACTCACCACGGGACCGAACCCCGGTCTTGCGAGTGAGTCCAGGGCATTAGCAATTGGGACGCAAAGGTCTTGAAAGTAGTTGGAACCTAAGTACTAGGTACCTGAGGTTTTCCCCAGGCAGGCGCCTAGTGCCAAACATACCAGCGAATTTTACCCAACTCTTCGACCCATCATCTCTCTAATTGCTAACATTTCATTGGACTTACTCCTTTCACCGTGAGATATGATGGAAATGAACACATGGTAACGTGTTTCATAGAATAAATTTCTGACTCACCATGGGACCGAACACCTGTCTTTCGAGTGAGAGTCCAGGGCAGTAGCAATTCGGACGCAGAAGTCATAAAAGGAGTTGGAACCTAAGTACTACGTACCTGAGGTTCTTCCCGGGCAGGCAACTAGGGCCCCACATACCAGCAAATTTTACCCAAATCCCTGACCCATCAGCACTCGAACTGCTGACATTTTATCCGACTAGGCACCTGCTCGGGAAAAAACCTCAGGTACATAGTATTTAGGTTCTAACACCTTTTATGATCTTTTGCGTCCGTATTGCTAATGCCCTGGACCTGTCCTCGAAAGACCGGGGTTCGGTCCCGTGGTGAGCCAGAAATTTATGTGTGTGTGTGTGTGTGTGTGTGTGTATACAAATACATACAAGTGCGATTCCTTGATCTGAAGCTTAGTTTAATGAAGTAAAAAAAAACTACCTCATGAATTAATCTAAAATATGCTTCATTCGATATCATTTCTCCAAATTACATCTAAGTTCAATTATATCTAGTTATAGAAGAGACGCTGATAAAAACTGTAATTGAGACTATTATATATACACACCTGAGATGGGATTTTATACCTGAATATCAAGACCCGGATTCTATTTTCTATCGTGCTTTTGTCTAATTATCTTCTATACCTATTTTTATCTTATAAGAGGTTGGTTTCAAAATAATTCTTGCCATATACATCTTTGCAGTTCTTTCCGGATGAGGTTGCTAGCCTCAGACCCCAATCAACCCTGACTGCAAGCCACCACAAATGAGTGACCGCCAGTTTCATAATTCACTGCTCAGGTCGGCTCAGGAACCATAGGATATAAGAGAATGTGCCTAAAGATTACCTGCTCGTTTGGGAATCGAACCCAGAACTTATACGTAACCTAATCATAAATAGTATCATTATATTATTAACTCTACTTCCTCTTCTTCTTCTCTTTGCCCATCGCCATGTCGCTCTTTTTGTATCAGCCTTCCCCACCCTTCTCTGTCCAGTGCATCCTGACTTCTTTAACATTTCTGTTAACAGTTTACCTTTAACCACTTTCGAAACGTTCTTTGTTTCTCTAGTAAACAAAAACAAACAAACAAAAACACAGAGCCTCGACAAACCTTCCCACCGCTCGTCAGAATCAACCGGAATTAGCAATGATAATCCCCGAATTTTATTCCTTGGCGTTATCTCGCATTCCAAGCGCTCAGATGGAGGAGGGATTATAACGAATGTCCTATTCCTAACACTGAAAAAAAGTCCTACAGCTTCGCAGGAATCCTGTTCACCGAGGATTATGTAAAATCATCCCCGTTTCGGGGTAGCGGGGAATATGGAAGAGGACAACTCATTAATATTTGGATTTCTGAAGGAACAAGGAACATTTGTTCTTTGTTCTCCTCGTTTGTGTTTGTTTTCAGTTTTATGGTTCTTGTT
>JANJGK010009305.1:0-17500 GCA_039081455.1 Macrobrachium rosenbergii
ATAGATACAGCAAGGGGCCCAGGCACACATTGGTAAAGGTCTTCTAGCATGGTCCGATTGAAAAGATCCTCAAACGTCGTGCAGTCCAAGGAGTCGAACCAGCGTGTACCGGACTGGGTTTTGTGACAAGCCCATTCTGTCCAAGACCAGCCGACTTCCTTGGCAAGACCTCAGAACCGCTGTCTCCATTTTTCTGGGGTTATTTCGTAGGCCTTTGTAATGACTCTACGAACTTCCGCCATGTTGCCTCTCTGGCTCTTCTCCAGTGAGCGAAGCACTGCCTTGGCTTTTCCCTCCATATGCTTGGATAGTATTAAGGCTCTCTCCCGTCTCTGTGGTGCTGTAGTTATTGAAAAGAGCCTCGATCTCCTCCAGCCATGCTTCTGGCTCGTCCTCAGTCCGCCTGGGGACTAGGGAATTAATGCTTGAAATTGGAGCGGTTGGGGCAGCAGGTGTAGGGCTGGAGGCTTGCTGTCTAGCCATAGCTTCGGCATTCTCCATTTTCGCTCTTTCAAGCTCGAGCTCCTTCTCCTTGAGGGCTAGCTCACTTTCCTTGCAGGCTAACTCATGCTGTCATCTCCTTTCTTCTCTGTCTTCTTCATACTTCCTTTGCTCAAGTCTTTCTTCCTTCTCCCGCTTGGCCAAGTCGTCCACTTGCTCCTTGACCCAGGTGGTAAGTTCCGAGCCAGTGAGACCTGCCGCCGTCCCCAGTTGCAGGAAGGTTTTATAATTCTCTGCTGCCATGGTTCTGGTGGGGAAGGGCGTCTAACTGGGTCGACTGGGCAAACTTGGAGAGCGAGGAAGTGTCTCTTCAGTGACGTGGCACCCTTTCAAAAGGTGGCACTGTAGTTGGGTGTGCCATGTACAGGTCACACTGGTAGCACTCAGTATCCCTAGGCACTGGTGCAGGTAAGGTTCCAGAAGAACTTTCTCCTCTGTGTTCCCTTTTTGGTTTGGTTTTATTTAATTTTCTATTTGGTTGCTTGGTGGCACTATGGTGCCAATGTGTTCCTAGGGACCATTTACTGGAGTCCAACTACGCTATATAGGAGAAAAGGCACTCTACCCCAGCAGAGTGTAACAATTGAATGAGAGAGAAAGGGAAGGTAAAAGGGAGAGGGAGAGAGAAGTAAGCTATTCAATTGATGACAGTGCAGCAAATTATTGGCACTTGTGGAATAAAGTGAATTTGGTTTTTTTTTTCTTTCTTTTAAAGATCCTTGTGAGTGGCTGGTCCCAGTGCTAACCGCTCTTCTTTCAGAGGGTGAAAACTATGGTTTTGCTTCGGTATGGGTAGCAGCCCTCACTCGACCGACAATTTATCACTGTAAAAGCTTAACTTGCCCTCATCTACTTGTGGGACAGAGGTGTTTCTTTTACTTAATTTAATTGATTTAATTTCTCAGTGTCAGCCCGTCTTTCTTTGAAGCGGGTCACGTACACTCGACTAGGCTATCACGGCTTACTGGAATAAAGAGAGAGAGAGAGAGAGAGAGAGATTTTCAATCAGCTAATTTCTTGCTGCTTGAGAACATGTTAAGCAAATATTTTATAAGTGCACAATGTCATGGTTCTTAATAAAATGCAGATACATCGTCTTGGCTTCATTAGGGATTGCTGTATTATCATAACTTTTCCGGGAGCTGATGCGACGTCACAAGGATTTAGCGTAAGATTATAAGTCCTTTTTATATGATTTTTGGCATCAGGTATTTGTATAGGAACTTGTTATTGTATTAATCCTAACTAAGGCCTATCTTTCCCTGACTAAATTATATCTTGGTTTTGTCTACCGAAGTCTGTCTAGCTAAGATATTGCGAGGTGGAACTACTACGCCGAGAAAGTAGTTCCAAAAGTGGCTGAAAACAGAGTCTGGTCACAACAAAGAATGACAATAACAGGGTCTTAAGATGGCGGCCAAAGCTCATTAGGCCTAAATTCAAACAACCTCGCGGCGCGGGAACACCAAGCGGCAGGTCCTCTAGCACCAAGTTCAAAACAATTTCAAACAACCGCGCAGCGGAGGAAATCAAGATGGCGGGTATTTTCTTTTTAGCACAAAATTCAAAAAACGACCGAAACAAATGCAGGTGTCCAGATTTACTCTAAATATACCAATAATGCAGAGTGTTTTACGTTAAGGGTGGAAAACGAAATTACCAAACAACATTGTGTCTTTTGTTAACGTACTTCTCACCCGGACATTAAACAAGAGAATTATCCCTGCTGGCCGACCTGTGTAAATTCACGTTGCTGAAAGGTACATTTTATGGTAAAATTACTGTTTCCGTTCATTTGCTATTTCAATGACACGGTGTTTTGAATGATTCCCGCTATATGAAAACAATAACGATTGGAATTGCTGACGCGATTACTAAATTACTTTGTGTAAATGAAATGGACTCCGCGCATTTGGCCTTTAGGATACGTTACTGGACGACTTGACTCGAATGCTCCGAACGCGGTAAAATGCCCTTTCTTAAAACTTTACAAATTATGACTCGCTCTGCTTTCAATGTACACTTTCCTACCTACGCTAATTCTCAACTATACCTGTTATTCTAAAAATTTTTCTTATTGCTTATTATTATGCCTGGCTCCTTGTTTGGAAGAGTAAAATGGAATTCAATATCTGACTTTTATCTTTGGAATTAATTGTAATTAATTTCCTTTTTTCCAGATTCTTTCTCTAAAATTTACTTAGATCCTACGCAAGGTCGTCAATGTTACGTGCGTGTCTTTGCTGCTCAATTATTACTTAATTTACGTAATTTTTCACAGCCCTGCATGCCAAGAACACACATAACCTGTCACTTGAGGCCACGAATTAACCTCAAAGACAGACGTTAATTAACCAAAGGTCGCCAGTTAAGGGTAATTAACCTTAACAAAGAATATTCAAGGAATAAAGACTTTATGATAAACGTCACCAACTGCGGACGCAGAAAAAATCTCTACTCGTTAAGATGGTATTAAATACAAAAACGCAACGGTCTTCCAAACAACGAACGCGAGGCACAACAAATACCAGAGTCGTAAAAATGACTTGCTTGCCTAAATCCCGAGTCATACTGGAATAATTCAGCTAATGCTAAACAATATAATAATTTGGGCTTAATCTTCGACTTCGTACAAGCGATTACCTTAAATGGTGGCTGGAGAATGGAACAAAGAAAGATTTGGAAATACAGGAAAGAGTATAAAAGAATGGATGAAGTTTTGAACAAAACCACAGACTTTACCTTGGACGAAGCGCTGCCGCGCATACAATGTACGATCAGAAGTTCTAGAGAATGATTCTTCACTTCACTAATAGAAATGATAGACAAAGGGCGGAGAGGCCAAAAAGATGTCTCATCTCCGCGATAGCTCAGTTCTCTCTCTCTTGTCTGACTGGCCTGGGTCAAACAGGGATGCATTCATTTCCTGAGGCATCTTAAGCTTTTGTCAAAAACATTCGCCAAGAGGGACAGGTAGGAATAAAAAAAGACTTTAGGACCACCTATTCTAAGGTTGGATATGGATATTTTCCTATAGGGTGAAATGCCTAAATGCTACTAAGTTCCTTCCTACATGTGAACGTTACAATTTGAACTGCCTACGTGACTCAGCCGCTACAACGGACTTTGAAGTTTGAACTGAAGACGCTCCTAATGTGTGACAAAAGCTTTTCCCTGTCTTGGTCAGGCTGATATTACTACAGACAAATGTTACGAGGGCGAACAGCAGCAATTTTTATAAATATATATATATATATATATATATATATATATATATATATATATATATATATATATATATATATATATATATATATATATATATATATATATATATATATATATATATATATATATATATATATATATATATATATATATATATATATATATATATATATATATATGTATATATATATATATATATATATATATGTATATATATATATATATATATATATATATATATATGTATATATATATATATATATATATATATATATATATATATATATATATATATATATATATATATATATATATATATATATATATATATATATATATATATATATATATATATATATATATATATATATATATATATATATATATATGTATATATATATGTGTGTATATATATATATATATATATATATATATATATATATATATATATATATATATATATATATATATATATATATATATATATATATATATATATATATATATATATATATATATATATATATATATATATATATATATATATATATATATATATATATATATACATATGTATAAATATAAATATATATATATATATATATATATATATATATATATATATATATATATATATATATATATATATATATATATATATATATATATATATATATATATATATATATATATATATATATATATATATATATATACATATACATATATACATATATATATATATATATATATATATATATATATATATATATATATATATATATATATATATATATATATATATATATATATATTCGTTAAAAGCAATTGCCATAATGGCATCAATAAGTTTCTTGCAGGTATCTACATAACGCCTGAGTTTTTCTGATTCTTTAACTATCAACAACTTTCTGTTTACTCTTTCTAGGCTGACAGAAAGTCTTTATGTTTAGTATGAAGTTGACATAGTAAAGGTACAACAATATAGAAGAGTATAATTTTATTTGACAGTCGCGTATTGGACTTACGTTTTGTTTTCAACGAAGATAAAATAGAAACGGCAGATCAGGGACTGATTTTACAAGTTTTGCAAGAGGACTTCCGTGCGCTAGTTAATCAGAGATAACAACCTAGAGTAGTGGAGTGCTAAGGTAGGCAGGGAGTGTTGATTAATGGGTTTGAAGGGAATATTTCTGTCTCTCCTCTCTGTCCCCAGTTCGTGCAATCAGAGGTATGGCTGTGGTCCTCCAACAGCGCCTAATGGTCCGTAGACGTTAGAAGTCGGAAATATAAATTATTTACATAGCTCAATTTAATCACCAGGGTTTCTTCTCTTCTCGAGAATGTAGGGGAGCACGAGGTTTCACTCATTGTCCAATACTTCCGTCTGTTACTAATGGCTCTCTACTAAGACAGAGGACATGCTTACCCCGGCCAGTCATCCTATTATAATCAAGAAACTTGGTAGGGCTCGCCTTCCTTACTGTGCCACTCTTGTTTATGCATTCAGTTATTCCTTTTGTAGCCCAGCTATGCAGGGCACCAGGTTGTTCTTAAGAAGATGCGACTTATTTTTTTAGTGTGCGCCACTATTTAAATCAGTCGCACTACCAGCAAAATGATCGTTTTTATTTATAATCCCTTAACTGCGCTCAATCGCGTTGCAAGCAAGCAAATGCTATGTGCACACACGGTTTACAGAACAGCAGTACATTTTTTTAATGGCAGTTCTCCTTCGGAGCTCTAGTTAATTAATGCAGAATCATAAGTAGACATTGCATCAGATGCTTGCTACAGTTTCGTTTTCTGTATTTTGTCATTCATTCATAACTAAAGTTATAAAAGTTAGCTTATAACTTTCAATCATCACAAGATAAAAATGAGTTTCTTTTAAGTTATTCCGGAGAAAGTAAAAAGAAGCAAAATGCTTCATGAAGTACTGAAATATATGCTGATCTCGCCGACGAGAACAGAAGACCACATTTTTCAAAATCCTGTTATAAGATGAAGTGGATGAAATGGACTGAAGGGATGACAAACAAAAAAACCAGCGCCCATACCCCTGGAGCCATGTTCCAGTTTATCATGAGCATGCAATTATGCCTGAGAGAGAACGACTACGAATGGAATGTTTCCAATTATTGGGGTTTTATATGTCTACTCGGCTGGTACACTGGGGTCTTTTCATTATTGGTTTTCTATAGAATACTATTTTTTTCTCTTTTGCGAAATATCAGAAGGTAAAATTTTGTTATATCATCATTGGCCACTTTCTTCAGATCTTTAGAAATAAGATTCGTAATAATCATCCATGCAAATCTCTGATAAAGAATTTCAAATGAAAATATTTATTGTTTAGTTCGAAATAGCTGTCGCATAAATATCAGAATTTATTGTATAACTCATACTGATCGATGGTTACATTATAGTCCTTACGACAGGTTAGTATGAGCATTACGCCCGCAATTCACGAAGACGCCTTTTACCATTGCTGCAAAATCTAAGTTATGGATTTCCATATTGTATTTGTTTTGGATCGCTCAAAAAAAAAAAAAGATAGTGAAAATTTAATATCATTTTGAACAAACAAGTATAATTTTGAAGGTTTCCAACGAATTTTTTACTTTTTCCCATTTTGCTGTTGCCTAAACTTTACCGAACATCATAGGCCCTTTCCAGATAAAAACTGATAATACCGCCATTGGGAAAAACAAAGAAATTTGTATCGACTTCATAATTTGTGTTTATTTCAGATTGCATCAACAAGATTTTAGATAACTCTTCTCTAATGACCTTTGCTGTTCACTTTCTTATGAAGCTCTGTCATATCTATAATTTAACAAGATATTAACAGTTTCAGTAATTTTGTTTTAATATTGAAATTTATTTTGGTTCGAAATCTAATGACCTTTTTTAAAGAGTATACGACGGATATTTCCTTGCAAGAATTTTTGGCTAATCTCTTGTTGAATGAAAACGCGAAAGACGTCAAAACATTAGAAAAGTAGTCTGCCTGAAATATATCTATAATTTCGCTTTGCCCTTCCAATATGCTGCCATGAAGAGAGCGCCAAGGCAATGTTACAGTTCAAGGAAATGACTTTACTCACGCCAGTAACCTTCTACGCTAAATCTTTACCCCTTACTTTCTCACTTTGTTCTTTTCCTTTCTTCTATGCCGTGGCACCAGTCCACAAAAACCATCTCCCCACTCTACACAACCTCCGACCATCCGTTTCTCCTTTTTACTCTGGGTACTTCTCCTTGAGCTCTGTCCTGCCCTTTTCTCTTTTTCCTACATTGTAAGGTTCCCCCTAAAGTGCCAGACAGTTCCATTACTCTCCTTTCCCCTTCTTTTCAGTTCATCGGGCGGCCGAAGGAACTTGCACATTTTTCATGACTGTAAGTTCCTGGGCTCCTTATGTCCCTTGCCTTTTCCATGATTCATCCTCTCCCTCTCTTCATTGTTATTTCATCGTCTACATAAATGGGCTACAACTTTCTGAGGGCTGTAGAATTCTTGTTTTCCGAGGAATCATGCCTCAAGTCTGAAACATAAAACGGCTTAAGAAGAAATATTCATTAAACTCAATTTTAGTTGTCATTGTTGCCCTTTTCATATTACACTTAATTTTAGGAAACTGAAAGTCTCTCTCTCTCTCTCTCTCCCTCTCTCTCTCACGCACACAGGTGATAGTTTCCATATATTTCATCATGCATTTCTGGGCTTTATGGAATAAGAATAAACTACATATTACTTGAGAAATGATTCATACTTCCTGCATGTGAGATTTATGTTAGAAGTAATTAAAAAGTTAAAGGGTCAAAGTAAGAACGTAGGCAAAAAAATTAATAGTGAATATGAATGAATGATGTGAACTTGATAATTTAATTTTTTTACAATGACCAAAATTTAGAGAAATTATCCTAGCTGTAACTTTTATTCAGTTATAGTTTTGTGCCATCATCGGAAAGTTCTCTCTCTCTCTCTCTCTCTCTCTCTCTCTCTCTCTCTCTCTCTCTCTCTCTCTCTCTCTCTCTCTCTCTCTCTCTCTCTCTCTCGCGGTTAAGGCAGATTTTTATAATAAATAAATTAACACACCCTGAAGACCTTTGCCAAGGACCTAGACACTTCACTCATTGCAATCAGTTATAAAAGAGAGGTAACTTTCATCGTTGTCAAACGTCCGATTGGAAAGCATTTAAATACAACCCACCCTTGTATAAGAATGGAACAGGAAATATTGTCAAAATCAAAAGTACCTACGGAATTTACAGTATGAAATTGTCAAACAATTCCTGTGGAATGACTGCTGTTTTTTGAACGAAATATGTGGTTATGGTAAACAGATAAATTCCTCGAGGACATTAAAATATACAACAAAAAAGGGGAAAATATTCAATCTTGAATGTACTCTGGTTCCTGAACAGTGAAAGAATAATATGAGAATGGTATTAGACAGAGAAAAATAAATACTTCAACCGAATCTCGACGAGCACTCCATGAAATCCGCAGCGCCCATCGGCATAGCTCTATCGTCGCTACAAAGAAAATCGTTGCCCACCAGCCACGCCCAAACAACTTTTTTTTTTTTTATCGGAAGGAAAGACGTCATTTGAATTATGTATGAAGTTTTCCCTTTTCCGATTGAAGAGCTTTAGAACTTTGCCGGATGTACGATAAAAATGACTTAGAGCTATATTGGGAAGAGGGTATGGAATGCATGTATTTCATACTTTCTACGAGAAAAAAAAAATTATTCTTCAAAAATGACAATAATTAGTCATAGACAGACCAATTAAATTTCTTGCTGTTTACTTTACGTGCATAACAAAAACGTGATTAGAAATTCTCTCTCTCTCTCTCTCTCTCTCTCTCTCTCTCCAAAAGGATCTGGAAGAGGCTAGGTTGGTACCCTATAAGCAACGTTAAAAATAATGACAATGTTAGCAGATTATTTTAAAATTTTAACGAGGGCAAAAGTACGCAGATTGATTTAACCAAACATTAAATTATCCTCGAAACTTCTGTACGAACACGCAGGTGTAGAATAACAAAACACACGCAGGTGTAGAATAACAAAACACACGCAGGTGTAGAATAACAAAACACACGCAGGTGTAGAATAACAAAACACACGCAGGTGTAGAATAACAAAACACACGCAGGTGTAGAATAACAAAACACACGCAGGTGTAGAATAACAAAACACACGCAGGTGTAGAATAACAAAACACACGCAGGTGTAGAATAACAAAACACACGCAGGTGTAGAATAACAAAACACAAAAGAGAAACCCAAAAGGCAATGAGTGTAAAACAAAGTGAGATCACAGAACTGATAAAGAAAATTCTTTCTCTACCAGCTCGACTCGGTTGAGAAAGAATTTTCTTCATCAGTTCTGTGATCTCATTTTATTTTACACTCATTGCCTTTTGGGTTTTCCTTTTGGGTTTTATTTTACACCTGTGTGTTCGTACAGAAGTTTCGAGGAGAATTTAATGCTTGGTTAAATCCACCTGCGTACTTTTGCCCTCGTTAAAATTTTAAAATATCCTGCTAACATTGTCATTATCTTTAACGTCGCTTATAGAGTGCCAACCTATTTATCCTTTTATCTTTAAAAAAATTCAGAAAGGATAAAGGAAAGAATAAGATAGCAAAGAATGAAGCTCAGTTAACCCACATGTAATCTCATCTATCGTTTAATTCAAGATATTTGCTGCTACATTTATTTCGAACCCATCAAGGACTGATTACATAAATCACTAAGTCTAAATCAAATGTAGTATGAAATTCATTTTGACGTTCCTAACATATTTATTCATATAAATTATTACGAGATAAGAGCTAAAACGTCTATTTTGTTGAACAATCAGTAACATATACATTCAAATAAATAATCCCATATATATCTTTACATTATACATACATACATACATACATACATACATACATACATACATACATACATACATACATACATACATACATACATACATACATACATATTATGATCTCGCTTTTCGAGATCGACAGGTTCTTTACTGAAACAAGCAATTGGGCTGTAATGACTGACGAGAGGTGACAAACAAAGGAGGGAGGAGCTGAACAAAACCAAAAAGTTACCTTAAAATTAATTTATTTACAAGTTAGTTATATACATATTTACAGTCGAGTCAGGTTCAATTTAAAAAACAATAAAATGAACATTACTACAAATGAATGAATTACTTAACAGCAGCAAAATACAAGTAATTTAAACTTGAAATTAATAAACATTTGAGCAGCAAAATCAATTAATACACAGGCAGCATAATAATTAAACCTCAAATAGACCAATAGAATTAATTACTTAACAGGAGCAGCAACAATTAACTGGTTAGTAAAACATAAATGAAGAGTCAAAAACAAACATTAGCAGCACAAACAAGTGACCAGCACAAAAATTACATTACATAAATTCAGAATAAATGATCAAAGCAATAAAATAAATTAAGAGTCAGTACATAAATGAACATATAAATTACCAAAAGCATCATAAGGATGAGCAGCTCAACAGACATTAAAAATGACCAACACAATAGGCATTAAACAGAGTCAGGAAAATCTACATATAAAACCAAATCAGTTAACATTACGAAAGCAAATTAATAAGCCATTCAAAAATATAAACCATACCCAGGCAGCAGAACTAAATACATAAACTGGCAGCTCAAAGGAACACTGCAGGACAACTCCGACAGAGTCGAAACGACAACCATCTTGTCCTCAAGCACAGTGCTGACGTCCTCCTCCAGTACCGACGACCACGACAGAGCCGACACGGCAACCATCTCGTCATCCAAGAAACGTACTGACGTCCTCCTCCAGTTACGACGGCCATGACAGAGCCGACACGGCAACCATCTCGTCCTCAAGAAACTCTCTGCTGCTAGGACCTGACCCGCAAAGTCGCAGGTACGGATACCTGCTGCTGCCCTGGACCATCGGTCGTTCTGCCCTCCAGAACCTGGCTCGTTGCTGCTACGAACCTGACTGACGCTGTCAAGCACTCCACGACAGACGTCAACTCACCAGCGCGAAAAAAACACAAATAAAGGAGGCAACAACCCACTAAGGGAACAATCGACAAAAGATTGTTCCTAACAATATATATATATATATATATATATATATATATATATATATATATATATATATATATATATATATATATATATATATATATATATATATATATATATATATATATATATATATTACATACAAGACTATGTGCCACACAGCGTGAAGGTCGCTTAGGGCAAAAGAGCAAATAATTGAAAGCTTTCGAACTCAATGCTGGGTGGGGCAACTTAGCAATCCTGGCGAAAACTCAGCGATGTTAATCTGTTCGAAGGCCCATGGAAACAGACCACATGTAGCAGAAATAGATTCAGCACAGAACATTCTAGAAAGAATATCCGGTTACAAGTCCAGATTTTGAGGAGTGTTTTGAGAAGTCATATGTTCGTTTGTGCTTGTGGGAGTGGCCATTGAGGCAAAGTTTGTGAGCTTTTGTAAAAGTATGGGTCATGAAGACAAGAGAGGTCTAGTGAGAAAGACAAGGTCACGGTCACCTGTTGGGGAGATAGATCGTGGGGTAAAGGCAACAATCTTGGGAAGTAGAGTGAAAGTCTGTTCAGATATCTGTCTTGACTTGAATATAGACTAAAGACCTGTTGAATTTGAAATGAAGCAATTAGTGACAGTAATGGGACAGAAATTTTTCTTTCCTTTTATTTTTGAAGTGAGGGTTTAGTAACCCAATTTTTTTTATTGCCTTTTAAAGTAGTATTCTGTTGGGTTGCAAAATAAACTTTATTTTTGTAGTTTAGGGTTTGATTTCTACATCTTAGATGAGAGAAAGAGAGAGAGAGAGATCTTCACAACTGCTGATCTACGGGATGCCAACGGGGGAAGGGGGAGGGGGATTAACAGTGGTGGCAGCGGTAAAGGCACTTTAATAGTGTCACAGACCCACACCGAAAAAGGAGTGTGTGGACGTGTATGGTTTTTCCATTCACATAATCAGTTAGGAGACGTATTTTGTAGGGGGTTGTTTGGGTGAAACACAGAGCATTTGGCATTACGTCAGTTAGAAGGAAATTTCATTGCATCGGCAGTTTCGGTCGCGAAGTAGTTGGGAGGATCTTTTGTCTTCAGTCTCTTTGGGGAGTGCTGGTTAGGAGTGTCGTGTGTTCTATTGCGGTCTTCAGTGTGATTATGTATTTATATGTTTTTAAGTGAGGTGTGTTTACAATTTAGTTGGAGTGATTGTGGTCTAGCAGCAATGCTGGGATTTGAAGAAAGAAAGGAGTGAGTTTTTCTCTTTTGCCTTTTCTTTTTGGTGTGTTTTATAATTTTTGTTATCTCTCATTTTTCTTTTATTTTTTTCTCATAGAATTATCATGGGGGTGGAATGGGTGATTTATATGGGCTGACTTTATTCAGGGGTTTGGTTGTTTCTCCCCTTTTCGGGCTGTTTTAAGGGAACAAAGGGAGTTCAGTTTTCCTCCTGGTGCTTTTTTTTTTCTCCCCTCTCTCTTTCTGCGATTATTTATTTATTTTGTTTTCCTCTTGTTGAGTTATATTATGATCACAATTTTTTTTTATATGTGGGTGTGTTTAATGGGGAATTTGTGTTTAAGCGAGTCACCGGAGTTTGTGCTTGGAGGCTGGGCATGACGCCATGTTTGATGTCTCTGCAATTTGCGCTGATAGCCTGTCAAGGTGTGGCTAGCTATCTCCATGGTAACTCGGCTTTTATCTCCAGGTGCTATAATCATCTTTTTGCTTGCATAAACATTTATCTGCATGAACATAGATATTCGTCCCGGGCTTGCAACTTCAGCGTTAGCCTGCGAGAGATTAGGGGATATTAGAAGGGGAATTTTACTTTGGGGATTATTTTTTTTCTCCTTCTTTCTTTTTTTCTTTTGTTGAGAGGACTTTGCGTGTTTCTACCCTTTACCCACATGTTGTTGGCCGTCAGCTGTTGTGTGCGGGCATAGCGATATGGTTTTCTCCTTTGGAGTTTTGCGAATATTGTTGGGTTAAGGGGATGAGAATATTTTTTTTTTGTATGGTTGTGTAAGTGTTTTTTATATGATATGCATTTGCGGTCAGGAAAGGTTCTTATGGGGGTGTGGAGTAGTTATCACTCACGTAGAAACCAGAAAGGAAAATTAAAGAAAATGGCAGCTGGCGACACGGATAAGAAAACTTTAACCCATAGAATCACGAATGTTGCATCGTCAATCCAGCCTTATGGGGGATTGATAAATGGGGTCTTGCATCAGCCAGCTGAAATTTTCATTAAATCTGTTCGGAACCATTTGAATTCGAAGAAAATCACAGATGAAACAAAAACGTTTAATGAGGCCAAAAGCTTCTTGGCCCTGGACATGAGATATTGGACGTCACTGTCATAGTTGTCAGTTCTATAAATGCTGCACATGGGAGGACCTCAAGGGATTTCTTAGAACTGTTTACGGGCAGTTCATTGTGGAAATTTAGTCCGTGATTTGAGGTCATTCTATTTGATTAGAATGGGCCATAATTCGGTGGTTAATTTTAGCTCCCAGCTGTTTGACGTGGCCGGTGATTTTGTGGAGAAGTTGAAATGTTCCAGATGGGTATCTCTTGATTATATCTCATTGCACGACGTCCCAGATGCAGTAGTACGTAGTTTTAAGTCGGATAGAACCTTCATCTGATGAGGCATTGATTTTTTCCCAGATTTGTAAACACATGTCGAAATGTTCGACGATAGATAGCACCTTTTTCAATGGCAGGCTAAAAGCCACGTCAGTAGGCCAGAGGTTCTTCCAGCAGAGAGAATCTAATTTTACTGCCAGTGGTTTTTGCGGTAAAGTGGAGAGTGACAGAAGATCTAATTTTGCTTCTAGTAGTTTTTATGCCAAAGTGGAAAGGGATAGGAAATCTATGGATCAAACGCCACAGTTTCGCTGTTTTAATTACGATAGGCAGGGGTATACTAAGAAGTTTTGCCAGGTTAAATATCGTGCTTCTTGTCAGAGTGCAATACACAATTGACAGTTTTGTCCGTCACAGAAATAGACGGGATTTTTGGAGGGCTGAACAGCAAAAGGGGAAAAGGTAAACTGTTCACGCCACAGGGCTTTTGGGAGATATAGGCGAACCGACACCTGTGGTGAGGGGGGCCGTAGTTGGGTCTAGTATTTTGATTTTTATCAGTCGATGTTTTCCCAGTGTCATTTAAGGCATTCAGGGGAGAAAGTGTTTGATGTACAGGCTCATAAACTGGATGGCTGATATCTGTTGGGGAAACAGTTAATTATGAAACCACTTTTGGTAGTAAGAGACGTTAATTTGGCGAATAGAATTTTACTGTGTCATCCTGTATGCAAAGAAGAGGATTTCTATATATCCTGGTGAAGGGGGCATATCAACTGGGGAACCTGGGTTTTTTGTCCCATATGTGGGTGTTGATAAAATGGAGGGGAATATTTCTATGAGTGAGGATAATACAGAAACTGTGGGAGATAATCAATCACGGAGGGATATTGAGCCTAATGGTGAGGGGAAGAAGATATAAAGCCATTTTGTTGGATGATGATGTTTAGAGCCAAGTATGGTTGCTATGGTGAGAGTGAAGGTGAAAGATATAAAGGTGAATAAACAGGTTTATGTCGTGGAAGGAAATGAGAAACTCAAAGGTTTGGTGAGTACAGTTTCAGTAAATAAGGTGTCAAATAATGGTGTTACATGGGTGGATTGTTAAACTCCAATAGTTCAGTTAGGATATATCAGAGGAATACTTATATTGAAGATCTGGAAGAGCGTAGTGATGATACTGAATCAGTGGCATTGTTAGGGGGGCACAATGGATTTTTAGAGGCCGAAATGGAGGTTAGAAGGGAGATTTACAGGAATCATTTAGGTGAAGCAGACTACAGAATATACTGAGGGGTTAGGTGAGGGCTGAATTTTCTGATGTAATAACCCTGAAACGGGATAAACTGGGATTAACACGTGTTTTGGAACATAGGATATAGCTAGAAGAGGGGACGAAGCCGATTTATATCCCGTCGTATAGGATACCTTTTAAGATTAGGGAACAGGTGGAGCAAGAGGTTAATAAGTCGGAGGATGAAGGCATAATTAGGCCCAGCTCATCACTGTTTAATTTCCCATTGTTGGCGGTGCCCAAGAAGGATGCTTTAATCCGTGTATGTGTAGATTTTAGGAAGCTAAATGAGAAGACCATTCCTGATAGGTGTCTGCCAGATTTATTTGTGGAAATTGGGATAAGAATATTTATTCTTCAATTGTTCTAATGCAAGGGTTTTTGCAAGTGCCACATAGTAAGGAGAGTAGAGGGTTGACAGTGTTTTCAGTTCCAAAGGGACAATATGAATTTGCATGAATGCCATTTGGTTTGTCAAGGCTAGTGAATGCAGTCTTACACCGTTTGTCAGGGAAACAGGTTTTCGTCTACTTGGACAATATCTTGATTGCTACAGAATCTGATCAGGAACATTTAGAGGTGCTTATTGAAGTCCTTTGGAAGCTTAGAGTGGCAGGTCTGGAAGTTAAACTAGCCAAGTGTGATTTCTTGAGGAGACAGTTTGTATATTTAGGACATGTCATTTCGAAAGAAGGTGTTTGAGTAAATGATGACAAAGTCAGGCCATCGTAGATTTCCTTACATCTAGAAACAAGAAACAGGTATGCTCGTTCATGGTTACAGCAGGATTTTTCCGTCGATTTGTGAATAGGTTTTCTACGTTGTCAGCACCTTTGACAGATGTATTGAGGGATGATGTACAGTTTTCATGGGGTGAGGCTTAGCAGATAGCCTTTCAGGAAGTCAAAGATGCTGCCATGAGTCCTACAGTTTTGCAATTTCCGGATTTTACATTATCTTTCACGTTGGTGACAGATGCCAGTCAAGAGGGGGTAGGTGCTTGCTTAATGCAGAAATTTGAGGGTAAATTCCATCCTACTGCCTTCTTTAATAGGAAGTTTAAAACACAGGCGAGTAACAAAAGGTTAATGGAAGGTAGTGGACAAAGATGAGTTTGCTATGGCATCTAGTTTGGTTCATTTTAAGATGTTGTTAATGGGGAATAAGGTGGAAGTTTTCGCCGATCATAAGCCTTTGCTGGATCTTTTTAGAAAGCCAGATCTTTCTCCTAAGAGGGGTAGGTGGTTTTTGACACATAGGGATTTGTATGCTAAGCAGAAGTATATTGAAGGCAAACATACTGTGGTAGCAAATGCTCTTAGTGGGTATTTTGTGGACACAGAGGGTGACCATGTGTGTACTGTAACTGGGGAGTGTGTACATTGTGATATTAGTGTATTGGAGGAGAAACAAGACAAAGATGAGGTTTTAGCAGACGCAAAAGCATTTCTTAGAGGGGAATTAGTTAGAAAAGGTTATAATTTGCTTTATGCAGGTCTCGAGTTAGGAGGTAATTTGTTGGTGGGGAGAATTAAATACAAGTTGAGGAGTAGTGAGGATAAAGGGGATACAACACAGATAATGGTGCCCAAAGAATTAGTCCCGGTGGTTTTGAACATTATTCATTGTAAGTTTGATAGTCCACATTTGGGGGATTGAGCAGACGTATCAGAGAGTATGTCAAAAGTTTTTTTGGAGGAATATGTTTTCTTCTGTGGAAAACTTTGTCAGGAGCTGTTCAATGTGTAATTTGTGTAAACCGGCGAGGGTTACGTTGTGCAAAGTGGGGTCTTTTCCTATTCCTAGTAAGCCTTTTCAGAGGGTCCATATGGACCTTCTGGCGAACTTTTATGAGTCTGGGTTTGGTCATAGGCATTTGTTAGTGATTATAGATGAATTAACTAAGTTTGTAGAAATCTTTCTGTTAACGAATAAAGTGGCAGAGGAGGTTGCAGTGATGTTTTTCAATGGCTATATTTACCTTATAGGGTTCAAGAGGTTCCTATTACAGATAATGGGAGAGAATTTGTGAACAGGACAAAAGAGTGTCTTGCATAAGTTACAGGGGTACAGAAAATAAATATTATTCCTTATGAGTGGGCTATTAGGAAGGTGCAAAAAAGCCCTTAGAGTTACAATGGGTGGCAATGATACTAATTGAGACTGTTTCCTAGACGTGGTGAGACATAGAGTAAATACAAGGGTCATTGATACTATTTGGATGTCGCCAGTGGAAGCAGTATTTACTTATCCAGTTGGGGGTGCATTTGATTTGTTGCCCATACCTTCTTGTTGTGACATTACAACAAGAGAGACATGCACATCTTCCTAGTAATCTTGAACCTAAGACGCAAGAAATGGTTGAGAGAAGCAATGTGAAGTCAGAATTCATGAGAATTGCAGTTGGGAATAAGGTTTTTTTGAAAATTAATGTCAGGAAAGAACTAAATTATCAATTAGGTCCCAAATTTTAAGGTCCATTTCAGGTGGTTGAAGTGAAGAAAGGAACTAGGTTTGTTGTTTTGAATTAAAATACGGGGGTGAGTAGGTTATCTCACATTTCTAAGATTAAGATAACAGTTTAATGCTCAGTTGGGTATCCTTTGGGGGAAAATGTGTTTTGAAATGTGAGGACGGGTGCCTGTAGTTTTTTTATTTGCTATTGTTTTGTGGGATTTAGCATTTATTTATGGTTTTTTCTCTGTTTCTTTTAGATGCTTAGGTTTAGCTTGTTCTTCACCTAGGTGCCTGCTGTGGATGCTAGAGGAGAAAT
>JANJGK010009306.1:0-12500 GCA_039081455.1 Macrobrachium rosenbergii
TCTCTCTCTCTCGTCTCTCTCTCTCTCTCTCTCTCATGATTATGATTATAAATAGGGGGATGATGGGATGGTAGAAAGAATGTTTTCTCTCTCTCTCTCTCTCTCTCTCTCACTAAGACAGGCTTTCACCTCCGTGCTTTACTAACCTACCGCATCATAACTTCTTGATCTCCTTTTATGGTAAAATACGCCTCGGCTTGTATCTTAACCTAATGGAATATCAAGCATTAATCTTCGTTTCCTCCCGAGAGCTCCTCGTGAAAAAAAAAAAGAAACTTTCGCAAGAAAAGCGAAAACACAAAGTGGACTCTTTCCCTCTTTTATTTTATGTCTCTCTCTCTCTCTCTCTCTCTCTCTCTCTCTCTCTCTCTCTCTCTCTCGCTACAGTCGATCGTGCACACAAAGCCATTCGTTATCGTCTTGCATCACGCTAAATGCACTTACTCTTGCTTGCTCCGGCAATTGGGGCCTTCGCTTCCATTCTTTTCAATGTTTTATTGAGTTTCCGCCGCTGGCCAGCCGAATAATACCCCCATCTTCATCTCCCCCCACCCAACCCCCCCCCACTAGGTACCCAAATCCATTGTCTTTGTCGTGTCTCGCATCCCCCAAAAGCAATTTCCATTGACTGTCCTACTTCCTCCATTGGTGTACCTCCAATGGATATATTTGTCCTTTCCTTCCTGTGTACGACTTTAATCAGGGTCTAAGCATCGTCCTTTCAGGACCCCGGCACCTTGTATGAAAATTGGGCACCTCCCGCGGTATTCCTCTACCCATGGGGGCCTTATGCCATCACTTCCATCCTCCCAGGACTCACACAATTCAAAAATGTCCAACTACAGGCTTAAATTAAATACTGGGAAGATATCAAACTCAATTAGTTTGTACGAATTCGTTGCAAGAGTTAGTGGAAAGACCCAAAATATAGTTGATCATCAGTTATTAAAAAAATTAAATAAAAAAATAATAATGATGATGATTATAATAAGCTGCTGTTACAGCCACCGTGAATAGATCTATCTTTCGGTGGTCTCGGTATAATGTAGTATGAGCTGCGGCCCATGAAACTTTAACCTCGGCCCAGTGGTGGTCTATCCTATATCGTTGCCAGGAATACGATTATGGGTAACTTTACTCTTAAATAAAATAAACACTACTGAGGCTATAGGGCTGCAATTTGGCATGCTAGATGACTGGAGGGTGGCTAATCAACATATCAATTTGCAGCCCTCTAGCCTCAGCAGATTTTAAGATCTGAGGGCGGACAGAAAAAAGTGCGGACGGACATACAAAGCCGGCACAATAGTTTTCTTTTACCGAAAACTAAAAGCTCATAATATCACCCATAATTTTCTCTTTATTTCACTTTCTGCTTATCCGTTCAGATATACCATTTTTTAAGCTCATAATCCCCTACTAAATTCACAATTAAACACTGCCTGAAATTTAGTTACTTTACTGTAAAAAAGGCCATTTTACCGAAATATGTCCCGATTAGCGAGGCGAGGCAATAAAACCTAAGCAATAAAGACGACAAATCTGTTCAGGAATATTTAACTGAAATGTAGAGTGTCTCTAGTTTTAAGTGTCCAAAATGCTCGTAAAAATGACAGTTGCAGACTATTTAATATTTGGAGGTAGGGAGCTACGAGGTTTATAAATTCCGCTTCAATGGAAATTAATATATGTATGTATGTTTGCATATATATACGTATGTATATGTATATATATATATATATATATATATATATATTATAAATATATATAAATATATATATACGTACATATATATACATATACATACATGTATATATACAAACATACATACAGGCCTCCTAAACTCCTGATACATTCTGTCGCACTCTAAGCAAGGACCCGTTTTAGCATGTGCCATCTTCATCTAGGCCAACCAACCATTTTCTCTTTAAAACAGGGTAACTTACACATAGAAAACGAGGGTAAAAAAAATGGTTAATCTAACCTCAGCTGGAATTTTAGCACAGTTTCCTTACTGCAAGCACAAATGAAAAGGGGGGGGGGCGGGTTGGGAGGAGCAAGCAGTGGATAAGGCACTATTGAATGTTGGCCAAAAAAAGTGGAGCAAGCAATTGATAAAGCAATAATGAAAAATATGGATTTTTGCACAGTTTTCTTACAGCATGCACAAATAAAAATAGAGAGAGAGAGAGAGAGAGAGAGAGAGAGAGAGAGAGAGAGAGAGAGAGAGAGAGAGAGAGAGAGAGAGCTGTAGACAGGGCACTGGAGAATGGCAAAAAAAAATAATAAGAAAAGAATTACCAGACACGACTGTAGGGAACTCTTTGCACGTCTCTCCAGGCGAAGCAAGATCGTATATGGGGCATGGGTCTTTAAATATGAGTCGCAATGCAGTCTGCCCCAGTGTTGGAACGACGTAGGAAGGGGGAGGAGAAGGAAGTGAAGACGTAGAGGAATGGAGTGAGGGTACAAAAAGAAGGTCGCGAGGAAAAGAGCGAGAGTGAAGGAATTTCTATTTTTTTTTTTAGCATATGGAGTCGTAAGAAAATGGGAAAAAGATAAAAAGGAAGAATTAAATGTAGAATAAGAAATGTTCTTCAAGAAAACACACTCATACAATTCTCCTTGTATCTTAATCATTTACTTACATTTTGTCTATATATTTATTAGTTTGAATTTTTTTCTTTTATAATAAGCGATCTCTTTGTTCCGTATTTCTCTTTAACTTCTGAAAACCAAATTCTTTGAAAGCTCGAATTTCACGCCAATGGCCCCTGTGGTGGGCTTGTTCCATATGAATTGGGTTTATCTTCTGAATAATAATAATAATAATAATAATAATAATAATAATAATAATAATAATAATAATAATAATAATTTTTCTTTCTTCTTCTTCTTCTTCTTCTTCTTCTTCTTCTTCTTCTTCTTCTTCTTCTTCTTCTTCTTCTTCTTCTTCTTCTTCTTCTTCTTATTATTATTATTATTATTATTATTATTATTATTATTATTATTATTATTATTATTATTATAAAATTAAAACTTGAAAAAACATAGCAAAGACATTAGCAGACAAAATGGCAAAACTGAAGACAGTGACCGCATGATCTGATACGCAAAAAAAGTAAACAAACATATACGCAAAAATCTCACACGCCAAAAAAAAAAAAAACGCCTGGAAAAAAATAAACATACATTTAAAAACAAACAAACAAACACCACACAAAAGCAACAAGAAGACACCAAGCAGGAAGTGCCTTCTGAACAAGAGAGAATAAACAGTCAGCGAGGAAGCAATTGCATGAAAAAAAAATATATCCGAAGCCGTGTCAACAGACCGACGGGGCACAAACGCAAAACTGACAATAAATGGCAAAAATACAAGACGGCAAATAAAATGTCACCGGCGCTGTCGCTCGCTGTCCTTTGAAGCTGATCAAATGAACTGGTTCTGGGAGGCAGGGCGACGGATGTGCTATTGTTTCCTGTCCTCGGATGTTAGAGTCCAGGGCAGGCTGCTGATGGTGATTTGCTTTGAAGGAAGGATTAGAATTTTGATTAAATATGGAAAAGCACTATAAAGATCGAGATATGAATTTATTATTATTATTATTATTATTATTATTATTATTATTATTATTATTTTTTTTGCTTTGAAGAAAGAACTAGAACTTTGACTAAATATGAAGAAATATTATAAAGATCGAGATAATTTATTATTATTATTATTATTATTATTATTATTATTATTATTATTATTATTATTATTATTATTATTATTATTATTATTATTATTGCTTTGAAGAAAGGCTTACAATTTTGATTAAATATGAAAAAACAATATAAAGATCGAGATATGAATTTATTATTATCTTGATTTGAATAAAAGGATCAGAATTTTGATTAAAGATGAAAAAAACACTATAAAGATCGACATATGAATTAATTATTATTATTATTATTATTATTATTATTATTATTATTATTATTATTATTGCTTTGAAGAAAGGATTGGAATTTTGATTAAATATGAAAAAACACTATAAAGATCGACATATGCATTAATTATTATTATTATTATTATTATTATTATTATTATTATTATTATTATTATGTAACGAAAATCCACAATTATATAGCAAAAATATATTACTATGTAAATGTGGATTTTTATTACAGATTGTTTTTCATGAGACTGAATTTCTTAGCATTATTATTATTATTATTATTATTATTATTATTATTATTATTATTATTATTATTATTATTATTATTATTATTATCTGACAAACCTAAACTCCACCCAATCGCGAATGATAAACAAGAGACAGGGTGGGAGAACTAAAATTAAACACTGAAAAAACAACAAACAAACAATAATCATCTATTAAAAACGGTATTATAAGCATGAAGGTGAAAAGTAATTCACAAAAGAGGTTGACACAAGAGATTCAAAGTAGCGGAACAACTTCATTCAGCCCGACACGAATTCCACAACACAGCTTTGGACTTGGACAGTCTTACAATACAGAGAAATACCTAGAAATACCTGTGATACTGAATAGTGTGACACTGTGATAGCTAGGTATAAAAAAATAAAAAAAAGTTCACTGTGAATTTCTTCCAATTTCTCCTCTACTAAAACCAGATGCCAAAGATTTATTATTCATATTTTTCCGTGTTCGACTGGCATTATATTTCGCTGTTAGCAAACTGAAGTACTGCCAGGATAATTGCACTAGAAGGTGGCACATATTAATGCAGTATTAATGAGATTTATGATCCGGAAGAGGACACCTGCTAGGTAGTACCTCTTGTTTATGCCGAGCGGGTAGGTGGAATAAGTAGATGCATAAAAGGTCGACGCCCATTTCAAACATGTACGTATGTATGTAAATATATATATATATATATATATATATATATATATATATATATATATATATATATATATATATGGGAACGTGTTTCACAGAAATAAATTTCTGACTCACCACGGGACCGAACCCCGGCCTTTCGAATGAGAGCCCAGGGCATTAGCAATTTGTGCCCGCTAGTGCCCAGGACTCTCCCTCGAAAGACCGGGGTTCGGTCCCGTAGTGAGTCAGAAAAATGTATATATATATAAGTACCAATTTACACACACACATGTATATATGTATATATATATACCACTAATACTGCATCTATTACTACTATCAATATTAATAATGGCATTAATAATAAATACAAAAATATACACACAAACATACATAAATATAAAAATATATGCGCGTGTGCTTATCATCAATACCATTAATAATACTGACAGCATTATTAGGTGCAAAGTAACAGTATTAGAAGAAAGCTCCCTAGCAAACAGGAACAGGAATAACAACTCCGAACGCTATCAAACTAATCAAGAGTTCGTGTCAAGAGTCACAATGAGAATAATTGCTTAATGACTGATGACTCAGTAATTAGTTTACAACGCTGTTCCTTCAACGCTCTCTAGAAATTATATGAGCCGTTCCATTATTCTTCACTACATTATCCTCTCTACATTAGAGAGTTCTAAGAAGACGATGTTGTCAGGTTGGGAAGAGGAGGGAGTCTGAACGATTCTGGAGAGGTGCGATGCTAATTTGAATGACCCAGAGTGACGAGAGATATTTTTCAGTTCCATAAAATCAGTATTTTGAGAGTAGTGCCTAAACGAGTATACGTCATAAATATAAAACATTGTGGCTATTACAATTACAAATCAGACACACACACATGTATATATACATATATACATATGTACATATATATATATATATATATATATATATATATATATATATATATATATATATATATATATATATATATATATATATATATATATATATATCTACTTACGAGCACATATCTGTGAATATACATTACACACATATATATACACATATACACACACATAATATCATATAACTACACACCTATACTGTATATATATTATATACCATCTGTAAAGTAATTATTTATGCAGAAGTTCACAAAAAAGAAACCATTTTCTCTTTGCAGAGTGAGCGTGTGAACATCTTTCTTCGTTTGCGTCTCTCTCTCTCTCTCGCTTCCCCGTTCTTTCAACGAGCCTTGTGACTTGAGGTGGAAAAAACTCCTCAAGTGAGGAAAGTTCCCTAAGTGAGGAAAGAGCTCCTCCTCGAAGGTGAGAAGAGAGAGAACGCCCTGCCTTTGATCTCACACTCGGAATTACCAGCAGGATTGTGTACATCGAAGTCTCTGATATCTCAGGTGGTCGAGGTAAGTGTTAATTACGTTGTGTATAGTTGAATTTTTATCAGATAATTACGGAATAACGGCGCGTTCATGTAATGCACTTGAATGACTGGATGAAATATAGGCCAATGGCCAAGCACTGGGACCTATGAGGTCATTCTGCGCTGAAAGGGAAATTGAGAATGGAAAGGCTTGAAATTTGCAACAGGAGGAAAACCTCGCAGTTGCAATATGAAAATAAGTTTTAGGAGAGAGGGTGGATAGCAAGGTGGAAGGGAGGGAATGTGAACGGAGGTACAGTAAAAGGAATGAAAGAGATTGCAGCTAGGGGCCGAAGGGACGCTGCATTGAACCTCAAGTAATGCCTACAGTGCACCTTTTATACAATCAGAACTGTGCTTTGTATATTAATGCATATTTTATTTGTATTTACCTTTATTTTTTCTAATCATAATAATAGGTTACGGATTAAGTGATTTTTATATTTGTTTCTTTACTGAAAACATTCAAGGCATAAAGTATTTAAACGGTTTTTGGCCGCAATTAAAAAAATATAAATGTGCGTCAAACCTGAGATATGAGGAATTACAGGAAACTTCAGGAAACAGGAATTGTAACTAAAATCACACAATCAAAACTGTTATAAATACACAAACCACCTTCAGTAGCATTAAAGAGATATTCCGGAAACGGAGACTTTAACTAAAAATGACAGCTCTCCTTCCCGTGACCTACAAAAGATCAGGAATATACAGAACAGGATTAGGACCGGGAATCTTGGGGGAGGGTTCCTTGAAATCTTCGGGGATTTGGCAGGATCCAGGATAGGATCCCGGCTGAAAGACGCGGCACTTTATTGCATCCTGCAACAAATGAAATTGAATATTCTGTTGCACACCGAGGTAAAAGGCAAAAGTTTATAGATCGAGGTACGCTGGACAAATCTTAGGAGGGGGAATTTTACAGCAGATAATTTTGGAAAATTTATGGGTTCTTTCCGGTTTGGCAGTCATTATTATTCACTAATATTTAAAATATTCAATCTTAATAATAGTTTCAGTAGAAAAAAAGTAAAAAATGCGCCGAAGTTTCTTCGGCACAATCGAGTTTCCTGTACAGCGTATCAAACTCTCAGCCACGGCCCACGAAACTCTTACCCGAGGCCCATGAAACTTTCAGCCACTGCCCGGTAGTGGCCTGTATTGTTGGTACCTATGGCGGTGCCAAAAGTACGATTATGGCCAACTTCAACCTTATATAAAAAAAAAACTAATGAGGTTAGAGGGCTGCAATTTGGTATGTTTGATGACTGGAAGGTGGATGATCAACATACCAATTTGCAGCCCTCTAGCCTCAGTAGTTTTTAAGATCTGAGGTCGGACAGAAAAAGTGCGGACGGAAAGACAAAGCCTGCACAATAGTTTTCTTCTAAAGAAAACTAATCAAAAGTAAGTTCGTATACAAACGGGAAGATTTTACAGATATTCATAATTTTTTTTAACAGGGGTTCATTATTTTTCACCAAAATCATTTCCATGCTGCATGACCCCAACGTTTTCCGTAAACAAATATAAAAATCACTTAAGCAAACATTTTTTTTTTCCAATCAGAGCAAAAAAGAAGTGAATATAAATTAAATAACGAACATTTACAGATTAAAATATTCTTCGAACCTCCTGGCCTGCACTTTACTAAACGACAAAAAAAAAAATAAATAAAAATAAAAAAAAATTACAAAAAAACAAACAATAAAAAAAGATTTAAAACTATTACAAAATTTATCCCTTAAAAACAGACATTTTTATACTGAATTACATGGAAAAAAATTATTTTTCCAAAGCCGCAGCTTGGATTTGCCAATAAATTTGAACTGAAAATGCTCCATTAACTGTGGAATGAAAGTGTTCTGGAGCGCAAAACATGTACATATCTGGCAAAATAATTTCATTCCATCTTTATCGTTACATAAATCTCGATATTATTACATACCGATGGTTCATTGATGAGCAAGTATTTAAGACAAGTGATAAAAATACACTGAGGTATTTTGAAAGGGAAATAAGGGTTTATGTTTGTATACACCTTAGTCCTGCATTTTATATATATATATATATATATATATATATATATATATATATATATATATATATATATATATATATATATATATATATATATTCACCAACAGTACAAATGTACAACCACACACAAAAGTGTATGTATACTTATATACATATAATGTTGCGTATGTGCATGTGTATTTCCGATTTCTGTGATCCAACAATTTAGTACTTTTCAAATAAACCCCTGCTCGTGAAACAAAGAATTTTGATAGGACACTACATTTCGGTCGATGTGTATTGGCTGAAATAAAGGGATTTATTTATTTTCTTCTTTTATTGGCCTTTTTTTGGCTTATATATATATATATATATATATATATATATATATATATATATATATACAATGTACTTCTTATATTAAGGTTAAGAAGCAGCTCTTAGTGATATGAACTAGAACTAATATTTTCCACCTATAAGAATTTCATTATCATTATCACTGTTATTGAATGAGAGAGAGAGAGAGAGAGAGAGAGAGAGAGAGAGAGAGAGAGAGAGAGAGAGAGAGAGAGAGAGAGAGAGAGGTAAAAATATCCAATTGGGGTACTGTCTTCCTTCAAAGGGGAAGAAAGAGCTCTAAGAGTTGCAAGTTCCCTAGACAGATCATCGCAGTACCAGCCTAGAATATGAGATGAGACCCGACACAGCTTGGGGTCATCGACCTCCTAACGCGACTATTCTCCGTAGATTTATCTTTATATATACATGCACACACACATAGACACACACACACACACATTATATATATATATATATATATATATATATATATATATATATATATATATATATATATATATAATTCACATCAACTTGTAGAAAGCATGACTGAATGTTATTCCTTACGCATATACAACGAATATAATTGTGCAAATATACATAATTTTACCACCCGTGAGAGTATTCGTCCACCCATGTTATATACACATATATATATTGATGGCTGTGTGGTTTAAGGCGTCACTGTAGTCCTGAGTTCTTGTCTTCCCTGGTTCGAGCCCACGAGACGACGAAGTGATTACCAACTACAAAATTCCCCTTCGGGTAACATACATGAAAATGTACTATTTCCGACGCAGAGCGAATTGGATATTAAAGGACATTTGTAGCTTAATGCCTGTATACGAATCACAATGTAATAAAAATTCATATATATATATATATATATATATATATATATATATATATATATATATATATATATATATATATATATATATATATATACACACACATTTATACATTTATATATAATGAAATATAAAATCATCTCATCCCATTCATTCAGTTAACTCTCCACCCCGGTGCCAAATCACAGAGATGGCACTGCACAAAACAGTTCGCAGGTAGTCTTAATCAAATCCAACCGCCACTGTACGCCCTGGCATCTTCCCTTCCTGGCGTCTGGTATAAAACATCTGGCGCCAACCCGCCGGCGAAACTCAATTTACGGCTTCCATGTGGAATTCGGGCGCTGGCACAATCAAGGTTCATTGTCTGAATTACTTCTGATATAGTGATGGGCCAAAGATATTCTTGGCCTGAGTTAGTATCCTACTAAAATCACGAGGGAGATTTTTAATATTTTTTTTATTGTAGGGAAACATAAATGAATATCATTTAAGAGTATTATGAAGATTTTCATGCAATGAATATTAAAGAATGAAGATTTTCATGCAATGAATATTAAAGATTGAAGATTTTCGTGAAACGAATATCATTTAAGAATACTATTATAAATTCAATGTAATGAATATTATTTAAGAATACAATAAAATAATTTTTCCATGCACATCAGAGTTTAAGATAAAATCAGCTTCAGTGATTTTTGCTGGAAACTTCCGCCTATCAAAACAAAATCAATTAGGAAGATATTAGCCCACGACAGCACCTGGCCTCTCTTAAAAACATCTATATATACCTAACGGAGACAACACGCTGACGTTTGAAAATCTCAAGAGAATAAAGTGGTTATCGGCAATGGTCCCAAACGACTGACTTTCTTAAAACTTGAAAAGGGAATTCAAGAGTTCAAGACCGAAGCCATTCACTGGAAACCTACGACCGTCTTTTGTTTGAATCAGCGAGACCACTATTTTCCGACCCGAGAGGTCATAGTGCTTTTCTGCTCTACGAGGTCGTCCTTCTCTGATCTGATCCGTAAGATGATACTTCTAGCTTATCACGCCGTCCAGTCCAGTCCAAATTGGTTATAATGGTCAAGGTGGCCATTAAGTTTTGTGTCCTGTAGGGAGGTAACAGGTAATTCTCACTGTTCTATATGACATTTCGCCTCAATCTACACGGTCATTGACCCTACTGAATTGAATATTGAATGTAGAATATAAATTAGAATTTAGGCCAAAGGCCAAGAACTGGGACCTATGAGTTCATTCGGCGCTGAAATGGAAATTGACAGCAAAAGGTTTGAAAGGTGTAACAGGAGGCAAACCTCGCAGCTGCACTGTGAATCAATTGTAAGGAGAGGGTTGAGGAAAGTAAGGTGGAAGAAAGAGAATATGCAAGGAGGTACAGTAAAAGGAACGAAAGGGGTTGCAGCAGCTAGGGGCCGAAGGCACACTGCGAAGAACCTTCAGTAATATTGAAAACCGAGTCTGTAACCCTATCTAGGAAATGACTGAACACACAATCACCAAATTTACAGCTACCTACAACTCCATTCACTCTCATCAGGAGGTAGCAATCAGCCTTTTTTTTGTCTTACGAACTTACTAAGTCAAAATATGCTCGAATTTACTAAGCCAAAGTATAGTCGAATTAAGCTGAAATATAATCGAACTTACTAAGGGAAAATATACTCGAAATTACTAAGCCAAAATACGTTCGAACTTACCAAGCCAAAATATACTCGAACTTAATAAGCCAAAATATACTCCAACTTACTTAGCCAAAATATACTCTCAGCCTCAGAGTTCTGACAAAAAAAGGTCATGAAGACTACGCTGTAGCTGTGACGTCATTAAGCCTTAATTCATGGAGCTCATTAAGCCACGCCTTCCGAGGTCATTAAATCTTGACTTGCGAGGTCATTCAGCGCTCACCCAAGAGTTCATTCGTCTCGAGTCGATGAGATCATTTAGGAATGATTTAAGGCGACATTTAATATAAAACGAGAATACACCTCCATTCTCAAACTGAGATCATACGAGGATAATTCCCGAAAACAGAATTGTGACTAATCATTCAGTCATCAGTTTTCCCAAAACTGTTGGGTGAATGACCTTTCTTTCAATTCTCTCAAGAGTGAATGAACCTTATTTTAGAAATTCCTGACTGAAGAATTCGTGAAAGACAATACACACAAGTAAATATGCGCCGAAGTTTCTTCGGCGCAATCCAGTTTTCTGTACAGCGTATAATCAAAGCCAAATATATCTATCTTTCGGTGGTCTCGGTATAATGCTGACTGAGCCTCGGCCCATGAAACTTTAACCACGGCCCGGTGGTGGTCTACCCTATATCATTGCCAGAAGCACGATTATGGCTAACTTTAACCATAAATAAAATAAAACTACTGAGGCTAGAGGGCTGCAATTTGGTATTTTTGACGATTGGAGGGTGGATGATCAACATACCAATTTGCAGCCCTCTAGCCTCAGTAGTTTTTAAGGTCTGAGGGCGGACAGAAAAAGTGCGAACAGAATAAAGTACAGACGGACAGACAAAGCCGGCACAATAGTTTTCTTTCACAGAAAACTAAAAACTTTAAAACTGCATTTAATCCCATCAAAATCGTCCAGGAATCTCTTGTCATCAATAAAATATTGGTTAATAGCAATTTTACCGAAAAAACTCATTTCCCTTAACTAGTTCATTAACTTGTTTTATTATCAGCAAGATCCACATCACAAATAAGAACCTGCAACACAATCAATAAAGTTCAACAGAAATTTCTATAATTAGCAAACACAAAAAAAAACACTAACTGCTGTTCATTCAAACAACAAAACACTAACTGCTGTTCATTCAAACTGCACAAGAAGACCTGACAAATGACATGATGTAAATAAAGACTCTAACGTAACAGGCGCTATTTAATCAGCACGAAGCGATAAATTTATCACAATAACAAGCGACCAAATACTTGGCAATTCATCACTC
>JANJGK010009306.1:17500-20000 GCA_039081455.1 Macrobrachium rosenbergii
GCTACTGGAGAGATAACGAAAACATACCCATTACATGCGGTTAGTTAGTATATTGACGCTAATTAATAAACATGATCCCCCTTCTCCCCCGCCACCCCCAAACCAACCCCCTCCCCCACCTGAGAATATAATACCTCTAAAATCAATTTCAATTATGGGGAAACAATAATGAATTCCTTGAGCTTTTACGCTAATGGCCTGAAATGGACTAATAAAATTTACATCAACACAGCGCCGCCGGAGTGAATGTATGCATACATGCATGCATAGATGTATATGTTTGTATGCATGTATATTGTGTGTATATATATATATATATATATATATATATATATATATATATATATATATATATATATATATATACGAGTATATATATATATACAGTATATATATATATACACAAATTTCTGACTCACATCAGGATCGAACCCCGGTCTTTCCAGTGAAAGACGAGACAGCTGCCAACCAAGCCCCACAGGTCATAAAAGAGGTTGTGTGGCTTGGTCGGCAGCGGTCTCGTCTTTCAATCGAAAGACCTGGGTTCGATCCGAAGTGTGAGTCAGAAATTTATTTCTGTTCCACACGTGGTTGTGTTGATTATTTCTATGTATGTATATATACAGTATATACATATATGTGTGTGTGTGTGTGTGTGTAGTGTATATGTGAACATACATATATACATGCATACATACATACATACATCCACACACCGTCTGCATATGAGAGTTCCTTGTAATTACCTTCTTGCTTTGAAACATGAATATTCAAAGCATTCCCGTTTAAGCAAAACCCACCTCAATTGACCCAATCGGCTAGTTACGACCGAACCCACCCCTCCCCCCAAACCGCTTTTAAATTCGCAGACGTCCGAATGTTTATGGACTTCAAGTTTAAGTATCGTATCTCACGCTAAGCCGGTATACAGTTCATTAAGTAAAAAAAAAAAAAAAAATGGCGGGGAAAGAAAACAATTAAGTCGATTATTCCCATTCCGTGTTCGAACGTCGTAATGCATTTTCGCTTACGGAATTAGACTACCATCAATGCAGGCCAATTTCTCCTCTTTTTTGGGGGGGGCGGGGGCGGAGGAAAGGACCTTTTTTTGGGGGGGGGAAGGAATGCAAACAGGAGTGGTTGGAGAAAGCAATCCACGGTTATGTTATGGGTACATATATTTAAAATTAAACCTCTACAAGGCGCTTTCGGGAATCCATTCGATTCCCCCTTTTCAATCTCAACTGAAAATGGGAATCAAGCAGATTCCGGAAGCGTTTTCCCGAGGCGTAACCGAGTACTGGGACCTTTCCCTGAAAAAAAGCGGGACGCCTTATCTTAAAAACTAACCATAGAATTTTCTTGAGAATAATTTCATTATATTTCCCAAACCCAAATTACCTTCATGATAATAATCTAACCTGACCTAACCTGAGCTAGGGGCATGGCAAAAAAGCCGGGCTGGTGCAATACTAGCATACATCTCAGGAATCTGCTACCCAGTACACAACTGTGGATTTGTTTCTCCATTTGAAGACTCATGCTACTGTGAATATTTTTAATAGGGTGTGATTATTACCAATACTAAAGACCTGCTTAAAATTGTCATGCATCACTGTTATTGTTTTACTGTTGAGATTCCTCTGGCGGTTTCCTGCCTGCAAAGACATGGCGACAATCTTAAATTTTCCAAAATTTTGCAATTACATCATATAAGTAAATCATGAACATCACTTGAACAGGTTCAGTAGTTTCTTGCAGTCTAAAAGACGGCAATAATTTGTAATTTTCCAAAAATTTGCGAATTGCAACGTGCTCATATAAAGTACATTATGGAAAAACCAGCAATTTTTTTAAATTGTTGCAAAATTCTGCAACATTCATATCCAGTAAATTATGAACACTACTTGTCCAAGTTCAGCCCTTCCTGAATTTTAATGAATCCAAATAAGAAAAAATCTATTTGAATTCATTAAAATTCAAGAAGCGCTGAACTTGGACAAGTAGTGTTCCCAATTGACTCGATATGAACGTTGCAGAATTTTGCAACAATTTAAAAAACTGTTGGCTCTTTTTTGTTCATAATGTCCTTTACATGAGCACGTTGCAATTGCAAAATTTTGGAAAATTGCAAAATGTTGCAATTTCAAGGAGCACTGAGCCTGGACAAGTAAGTGTTCATAAGTGAACTGATATGAAAGTTGCAGAATTTTGCAACAATTTAAAAAATCTAAATAAAGGCGCAAAAAATCCTTTCTTTTTGGCCCCACGGGATAAATGGGAACAATTGCCGTTATGGTAATTGAAATCAATTATGACCAGTATGGTAAATTCAAATAATTTTAATATATGCATAAAAGCTGGTCCTATCGTTACAAAGGACGGTAATATGCTTCAGTGCACAATGCTAAAAAAAAAAAAAGAAAATAAACCGTATTTATCAACGGAAATATATTTTATCGTTATTCTGCGTGGTTCAACAAACTGACATATTTCTGTT
>JANJGK010009307.1:0-5000 GCA_039081455.1 Macrobrachium rosenbergii
TATGTATGCAAATGACTGATGAAATAAAAATATATGATGGCAGAAGATGCAATATAAAATAAAAATGAACGAAGAATTCAAATGCAATGTAATGTAATGTAATGTAATATAAAATGTTAAAAAATGATAACTAAAAAAACAAATTGCTTTTACGTAACGAACGGCTAGAATGTATCTCGTTTAGAGGTTTCTTCCACTGCAAGTTCAGTAATGATCTTTTTAATATATACTGTAATTTACCGAGAACACGGTGCAGTTTACAAACATTAGAAAAAATATCTAAGGTTTATATTATTTTTCCCCTCAACCTGTTTTAGAATTGAATAACATGACGTCACAAGAACATCATAAAATTTCGATAATGTATTCTGTCTTTCAAATTCTCACTAATGAAAGTCCTAAATGAGGTATCCGAAATAGACCATCCCACCACGTTACTGGATAGGGATCTTCTTTAAATTTCGGATCAAATTTCCTATCAACTGATTCTTGGAGCACCATTGGTAAATGTTCTTATGATAACCAAATTTCGTGATTAGGAGGGGTAATGCTCTCGACGTCACTTGAGAATGCACTAAATCATTTATTACTTTTAGTTTTCTGTAAGAGAAAACTATTGTGCCGGCTTTGTCTGTCCCGTCCGCACTTTTTTCTGTCCGCCCCTCAGATCTTAAAAACTACTGAGTCTAGAGGGCTGCAAATTGGTATTTGTTCATAAACCCTCCAATCATCAAACATATCAAATTGCAGCCCTCTAGCCCCATTAGTTTTTTTTATTTTTTTTTAGCTTATTTAAGGTGAAAGTTAGCCATAATTGTGCTTCTAGCAACGATATAGGATACGCCACCACAGGGCCGTGGTTAAAGTTTCATGGGTCGCGGCTCGATACGCCACCACAGGGCCGTGGTTAAAGTTTCATGGGTCGCGGCTCATACAGCATTATAGCTAGACCACCGAAAGATAGATCTATTTTCGATGGCCTTGATTATACGCTGCAGCGGCTGTACAGAAAACTCAATTGCGCCGAAGAAACTTCGGCGCATTTTACATTTGTTTATTTTAGAATAGAACTCATCTTTAAAGTAGAAATCATAGAGAATGCGCAACTCGAAACGAATTTGATAAAAAATGGGAAAAATCGAAACAATTTAAATAATCTAAGAGCAACTAATACAGCTAAATACTTGGCTTGCTGTTTTCTATGGGTCTGAGACAAGATAATTTTCTTTCTTCTCTTCCTCTAAAACTGATGTATTACAAAGCATTTTACCAACAGAAGTCGTCGAGAGAGCATCTCTAAAATTAAAAATATATATAGATATTATAATCATCTGAGAACGCAAATACATAACGATTCCTTTCGCAGACGTCTTTGAAAAAAAAAAAACTAGCTGTTATGGACACAGTCTTTTGGAAATAACAAAAAAAAAAAGAAGAAGAAGATTCCGTTGCTGAACGGGTCAAAAGATTCGCTCTTTGTACTTCAATGGAAAGAGGAAAGCAGATGGAAACACTTACGACCGTTTGAACATTATTTTTCCATGAATACGATTGTGGCCAATAGCTTTTCCCAGCATTTGTGTTTCCCCAAAAATGTTACCTGGGTCTAAGCATGGAATCTGTCGATGAGATGGCTAACTTTCAAGGTGGAAGTATCAGGTCATTAGCACGAGAACTGCAGCCGCAGGCTATTCTTGCTCAGGCCTGACTTTTCCATAAGTTTCGTCCCAGACGCGTCACTGGAAGATTCCCCAGCAGCTAAACAAAAGCCAAAACGGAATGAGACCCTTTTGGGCTTTCAATATAGATATTTTGAGGAATACCTGTCTTGCTGCTCTTTCTTCTGCTATTTGTCTTTCTTATTTCCATTCATGCTCTTCATGACTTTTGTTTATTCTGTCATGATTCATTATTTCAGTATCGTTATATTTCTTTCTTTTTCAATTGTACAGCTTACTCTTCTCGATTGTTTTCTGGCTACTAGCATTTTTTCTTATTCTTTCAGTTGTTAACATTTGCCATTCTTGTTTCGAATTTCCAATTCCCCTTCTTGCTATGTTCCTCACCCTTTCTCTGACTGTTATTTTTCTGCTTTCATCTGTTCAAAATTGTATTCTTTCTACCTCCTAGCTTCTCTTATCCCTCATTGCTTCTATTATCCTGTTCTGTTCTTTAATTCCAATTTCGTTTTAGTTAACTGAACATTATTTATACTTTTATCAGCATCTTCTTCTTCTAAGAAGAAGAATCCGTGATCAGAGCACCACTCTATCTCCAGCCAACCCACTTTGCATACCTGTTGTGTCTAGACCTCAGCGACCATACTTACTGTATCGCCAGTACATATAAAAAGCCATCAGTCAGTCCTGTCTTTTCTACCTTAAGGCAGCAGCATCCTCGTATATCTCGGTCTTGACGGTGAGATTCTCAGATTTATCTCGATCGTGGCTGAGATGATGCCCGGTCAAAAATCTTGGTATGGCTGTCTCTTCATTCCTTCCGGGTATGTCTACATTTCAGGTTTCGGACGTGCCTGAATTATGGCTGGATTTCGTCTCTTGGCGGGTGATATATGACGAATTTATACTAGTAGGGATGTCAGTTTTATTAATACATAACGAATAAATGAAAATGGTTTGAAAATGATAACTGTAGGTATCAGTTTTTGCATATGTTGCACACTACATTTGAATTGGGAGCGTAGTCAGATTTTTTCAGATGAATTAAAGAAATGTCAGATTTTAACATGAACTCTCAAATTTCAACATTTTACAGATTACAGTCAGATTTTACAGATTACAGTCAGATTTTGTTAATAAAAATTACAGCAGCACTAAATTCTCTATCCAAAAATAGTTAAGCATCTTTGTTTTGCATACGACACAATTTTTTGACATGATGATGGGTCCATAATTTTGTTAGTATAAATGAAAGAAACAGAATTTTTATTTAAAAACAGTCACGTTTCTTACAGATGTAAGTACCACGCGGTAATTTTATACGAACATGAAAAGATAAAATAAAAAAAATGCAGAGTGAAGGCGATATCTTTATTAAAACAGAAAACCGCGAGGCACTCTCTTGCATGGAGGGGCAGCTCACTCGTCCAGGTGTGTAATAGCGCAGCGGAAAACGGCCATCGCCATTAAAAGACGCTTTAGGTAACACTACCAGACTCGTATTCAATATTCAAGAGTTCTTTATCCCCCCGTAATGTTCTGCCTCAAGTGTTTGGTGTGGGTAATGCAGGCTGAAAAGGAACTTCATGATTATGCCTTTGTAACTTGGGTGTATAAAAATTTTATTTTCTATCTTTCGGAGGAAAATGACCCGAGTGGTAATATTTGAAGGGAGGAAAGCGAAACATAAATTAGAATGATAATAATGATAATGGGATTTTTTTATAATGAGCTTGAGAAAGAAACAAGGTTTCAAAATTTAATATCTACTGTATTTTGTTTTGTACACTAACGAAAAATATTAAAGATAATAATACACAAAATGGAAAATAACTGTTTTATTGTTATTGTTATAATAATAATAATAATAATAATAATAATAATAATAATAATTATTATTATCATTATTATTATTGTTATTATTATTATTATTATTATTATATTATTATTATTTTATTATTATTATTATAAAGCTCTTGAACAAATTTGTTTTATACACTAACGACTAAGGTTAAGATGACAGGATGCCAAAAAGAAAAAAAAATACGAAGTGTTTTATCTGAAAAACGGATAGATTATTATTATTATTATTATTATTATTATTATTATTATTATTATTATTATTATTATTATTATTATTATTATTATTCTACAATGCACTACTACCCTAAAACAATTCGACTTATATTTTAAGAATTTTTGCATATTTTGTCTTTATTTATTAATTTATTACTTTATTTTTTTCTAATAACTTATCTCTTCCTTGTGAGTTTCTATCATCTTCTGTAACTTCTTTCAAATAAACGCCATATTCTTTGCTATGTGCAGAGAGAGAGAGAGAGAGAGAGAGAGAGAGAGAGAGAGAGAGAGAGAGAGAGAGAGAGAGAGAGAGACCTAAATCATGACATCATCAAAGTACCAATTCAATTCCTTTAATGCCTTGAAGAGCTTAAATTTCATCATAATCATCATCCTCAGCCACATCATTATCGTCATCATTATGAATATTAATCATGTACTCCCAAAGAACCCAGTGCTCATTCGTATGAACCCAGGCCCCTCCCTCTCTTAAGGTCCCCCCCTCCCCAACACCTCTACCAGTCCTGGCGTCATACTTGACAACTCATTTGCAAACCAGATCTGTAATGAATTTCGAGTAAGGGAACCAAAGCACCTGTGATTATAAGATGTTATTGCATCATTCATTATATCCATGACGAGACGTTTGAGTTTTCCCAGATGACGTAAATGAGAAATTTACATTTTCTTTATCAAGATTTTTATCTACTTTTGAATTTCTCAATATGACAAAGCTGGCAATACTAGCTGACCAACCCGGCATTGCCCGAGAAAACTCTGAATGACAGTCGAAAATTTACCTTAGAAAGGAAGTAACATTTGGTGTGGTTTTGACCAACATGGTTATTTAAATCAATGAATGCTAGACAGAATTATTAATCACAGAAAAGAAAAGCATTTTCAATGCAAGTACACATACCCTACACGACAAAACAATTCAAAGGAGATGTAGGAAAATATTTCTAAGCATGGGCACAATTCCAGTCACATTACTCGCCTGACACTGAGCGAATCGCACGTCGGCCCGCTGCCGCTGCAGAGCCCCATTCTCACTAGTTTGCAAGGTCGATATTAAAGTGTACAAACCTACATTCCTAACATCCCACATTTCACACCAGTCCAAAATGTTACCCCTTGGCTGGGTCTTTGCCGGGACCCACAGTGAATAAGGTACCCATGAGGAGTGGGGTACGGGTTTGAAACCTATACAAAAACCGTCCTTGGGTCAAATGAGGGCTGTGT
>JANJGK010009307.1:10000-15000 GCA_039081455.1 Macrobrachium rosenbergii
TCTTTAATCTTTTATGAGTTTAAGATTATCGGCGTAAGGGATCCATTTATTTGTTTGTAACTCAAGGTAATATACAATCAGTTAAATATGTAGGTTGCAGTTAAGTAACGTTTTGTCTTTGGAAAAGCTACTACGAAGTTCAAGAATATTTTCTAAAGATTGTATCTTTCTTTACTTACATAATAGCCATAATTTCCTTTGCATGAGAGATAATCAAATAAATAAATAAATGAAATCGCAATATACATCTCTGGGAAAGGTATTTTGAATGCAACAGATAGTAGAAAATGAAAGAATAAATTCCTAAAAAAAAATAACGAATAAATTAAATACAGGTAGGGCACGAATGAGGTTACTATTGCTGGAATTTATAGACTTGAAATGCTGAGATTTATTGATAGTAAAAAGGCTGGAATTTATAGAAAAATAAAAGGCTGCAATTTTAGAGTTGAAAGTCTGAGAGACAGACAAAAAGACACAAAGACAGACAGGGATCTTCCTTCTTTCACAAATCAATATTTCTTATCATACGTTATCTACCAATCGAAAACACTTGAAAAATGACTGAAGTAGCTTTTTTCCACTGGAAATGCGGATTATTTGTGACTGCCTCACTCAGACGAAGTCAAATTATTCTTTTAAAACCGAACTATATACATGTGCTATCACTGTTACACTAATGAGTATTTTCTTTTTAGTTTCCAGGTGATTAAGTATATACGGAAATTAGCTGTTAGTCACAGAACTTCGAATGGCGTTCTAAGATCCCAGACTACAGGTCTTCAAGTTCCTTAGAACGCCCTTGTGAAAAGAATGGAACTGATTTTGCATCGCATACCCCGGACAAGAAGTAAGTGGGCAGTGTAATGTGCTTTATCTTTCTGTGAGTAACAGTCGACATGGCAGGTAGTTAATTACAGCGGGTATTGAAAGAAGGGAAGACTGTAGCTTGGTTCAACAAAAGGAAAACTATAAATACATAGATCTACCTACCTACCTATCTATCTATCTATCTACTGTATATACAAGCACACATATATACATGTAAGTACAATACTGTAACATTACATTCGTCTGGTAAAAAAAATACATACATATAAACAAGAATAAAGATCAACTATCCAATTGCTAGTATTTACAATTAGGTAATACATCAAACGGCCCACTGTTATGAAGAGTAATTACTATGTTGTCTTACGAGGGAAAAGGCTCTTTAAACTGTTGGTTCTTTAAATTTCTCATTTTTCATAACATTATCAACTTTGTAAAATCCAGGAGTGAGGTTCATATTAATTTTATCAATAAAACATGATTCTACTATTATTACGGTGAACTTTAAATTTCAATAAATTATTGGATTTAATTATTACTACTTCAAGAAAAGCAATACAATTATTATTTTCTTCTATTTTGAATGTAATGGAAGGCACAAGACCATTCAAACGCTCCAAACATACAAAAGGGTCCTCATTTAATGGCCAAAGACCCTGAATATCGTCAACATACCTTATCCAGAACAAAGTATATCTACATATACTAGGCAATATTCTACTTTCGAAAAATTCCATGTACAAATTGGAAAGTACAGGAGACAGGGGATTCCCCATAGCCATACCAAATATTTGTTTAAAATACCTGCCATCTACTGCAAAATAGTTGTCCACAAAACAAAGCTTAATAAGTTCGATAAATGTGTCAGTATTAATACCGTAAACCTACGCAAATTGATGGATATGTACATTATTTCTCTAATCATCATTCATCTGTTAAATCATCTGTATTTAACAGCACGTTCCTTAGAGCCCTGAGAATATGTGACCCAGAATATTTGGACGAAGAAATTCTAACTATCTATTCTGTTGGTAAAAAGTTATGTTACCCGGTTTATTTTTTGGACAATGCATTAAGGAAGGCAAAGAAGTATATTTATGGTTCAGCAGTTAGGAGGGAGAGTAAAACTGAGAATATTTTATGTTTACCTTATTACAGTGTTACGATGAAGTTTGTCATCTCCCTAAATTACTGAGAGAATTTAACATAAACATTGTTTTTAAATATGATAATTGTATCAGAACCTTTTTTATAAAGAACAAACCTAAAGAAAGTGACGTAGAATGTATATATTGTATTCCATGTACAGGCTGTGATAAAAAAGTACATGGGTCAGACTGGGAAATCTTGTTGCACAAGAGTTTCCCAGCATCGTTACAATGTCCGAAGTGGTTACCAATCTAATGGCATTTTTATTCATGTGAGAGACGAAGTCCATGTAATAAACTGGAAAGATACGACAACGCTGTATAAATCTAGTGATATTTTAGAAAGACTAATAATAGAATCATGTTATTGATAAAATTAATAATATGAACCTCAGTCCCGGATTTATAAAGTTGATATTATGAAAATTGAGACATTCAAAGAACCAACAGTTAAAAGAGCCTTTTCTCTCGTAAGACAACATAGTAATTACTCTTCATAACAGTGGGCTGTTTGATGTATTACCTAATTTGTAAATGCTAGCAAATGGACAGTTGATCTTTACTCTTGTTTATGTGAGTATTTTTTTCTTTTTTTTTTTTACCAGACGAATGTAATGTTACAGTATAGTACTTTTTCTCCTCTCTGTTACTGTGATCAGGTCTTGAAATAAGGACAAAAGTTCAGGGTTTACGATCTTTCCTTTCACCTTTTCCGCGAGCGCTTCTAATATTTATATGCCACGGAACCATTGTGGTATTGGATGTGTGTGTGTGTGTGTGTGTGTGTGTGTATCTATCTATCTATCTATATATATATACATATAATCTTTAATCTCCCTACTTTTGTATAAACACATAAACACACATATACAAATATACATACATATACACACATATATGTGTGTGTGTTTGTGTATCTGTGTCATAGTAGGAATATTAAGAATATATGAAAATGTACATAGTTTCCTTTTGAGCAAATCCAAACGGTGGAAATACTATTATTCTAGTATAATAAGAAATATTTTCAGGCATAACAATTCTCTCAACAGACGAGTCCCCCTGAGGGAAAGATTCGATATAATAGAGACGGCCTCTAAAGTTTTGGAAAACCATCTCCTCAAATACTTCCCTGTCTTCAAGTTTTTCTTCCTATTCAAAGACGTTTATTTTAGTTTGTTTTCCAAACTCCTCATAGTACTGACAATCGTGATTTTTTAGAGTACCCTTGTGGGATACTGTTCTTTGACTTTTTCAGCATTTTGTATATTTTATATATATTTTTCATCTTCTGAAATGTTTTTGTCTTGTCCCCCTCTTCAACTTTTGTTTTCACTGAGAGATACATTAATAGAAATGGCTTTCCTGGGGAAAACTCTTTAAGGTGTTAATGAGAAAAATTAGCATTATGCATGTATGTAGGCATATATACATATATATATGATATATATATATATATATATATATATATATATATATATGATATATATATATATATATATATATATGATATATATATATATATATATATATATATATATATATATATATATATATAATATATATATATATATATATATATATATATATATATATATATATATATTGTAACATTTATTAGGGCGATTCATCTTAATTCATCAATATACATCAAAATATGAAAATGAACAGAGCTCCTGTTACTAGGCCTCCTAGTAACAGCCAGACAGGAAATTCCATTCTTCATTGTTTCCATTGTCCATCCCCCTTCTAGGCGATCCCATAAAGTCTTGCCTTTTGTGACTCCTTAAAATATTTTTTATTTGTTTCCCGTGGCTGGTTCATCCCTTTTCAGTCGAGTACTCACACAAACTGGAGGAAACTGGCTCAAAACCAGTTTACAGTGGCTGGATGAGGTCAAAGTTGACCGAGAAGATGAGAGATGGGTCAGAGGTTCCCAGAGAGAGCCAGGGAGTGGACGCATTTTCGTCCAGAACCGAGAGGTGCCCTTCCCACCTTGGCACAAAGAACCCCTTGGTATCCAGGCACGTTACTCCCCATCTACAGCAGTAGGAGAACTCCCTAAGACTGGAAATCATCCTTGCTTCGTGCTACGAGGCCTAAATTAATTCATCAGGTACGAATGAATTAACTGTAGGACGGACCATTTTTTCTTGTAATTCTGCTGATTCTTTTACTGAAGTCCCTTGCCCTATATTTCCTGTCTGGCAATTCCAGTGATTTACATTTTGTGTGTTAAGGTCCTTAACAGTGATTCATGAATTAAGATCCATTCTTAAGTCTTCAGCATTATAGAAAGTAATTCATTTGGCTGTATATAATTGACACTCGAAGTGACCGTGTATTGTACTCTCAACTGCAGAGAGGAATTCAGTCTTGCGTTGCTGCATATTCCACTGTTTCCAAATCAAGAAAAATAAGTAAGTATACCTTAGTTTTACCAGACCACTGAGCTGATTAACAGCTTTCCTAGGGCTGGCCCAAAGGATTAGACTTATTGTACGTGGCTAAGAACCAATTGGTTACTTAGCAACGGGACCTACAACTTATTGTGGAATCCGAACCACATTATAGCGAGAAATGAATTTCTATCACCAGAAATAAATTCCTCTAACTCTTCATCACCCGGCTGGGGGAACTGAACTCCGGCCCATCGAGTGACAGTCTGAAGCTCTACCAACTCAGCCAACGAAGGGCTTTTCCAAATCAAGAGCCCTGTCCTACATGGAAAATCCTACAGTTATTTGTAGACTTTAATTTACTACGGATAGAGTGTACAGTTAATCTTTCCACTCCATTTCTTTAACCATAACTGTAAATAGATGTATTAATTAAGGCCCTGGGTTTCAACTCTGTTTCCCCCAGTGAGCATGTATTTACTTTAAATTACTGTTCGGTAGCGGTGTATTCCAGTTGCGCTTCAATTAAACAGGTGAGTCCCTATTTCCAGCACTGTTATCCATAACAATATACATATATATATATATATATATATATATATATATATATATATATATATATATA
>JANJGK010009307.1:17500-20000 GCA_039081455.1 Macrobrachium rosenbergii
TGTTCGAGTCTCTCTCTCTCTCTCTCTCTCTCTCTCTCTCTCTCTCTCTCTCTCTCTCTCCATATATATACATATATATATATATATATATATATATATATATATATATATATATATATATATATATATATATATATATATATATATATATATGCGAATGGACAAAAAGGAAAATGAAACACTGGGAGTAAATTTGGCCGGTTTCGTCCTTAAATCTAAGACATTTTCAAAGAAGATATAAATCACCCAGTAGTGTGTATACACACACACACACACACACACACACACACACACACACACACACACACACACACATATATATATATATATATATATATATATATATATATATATATATATATATTATGCATATACATATATATTCACACTGCTGGGTGTTTTATATCTTCTTTGAAAATGTTTTAGATTTTAGCACGAAACCGGCCAAATTTACTCCCAGCGTTTCATTTTCCTTTTTGTCCATTCGTATGTAAATATACATATATATATATATATATATATATATATATATATATATATATATATATATATATATATATATAGAGAGAGAGAGAGAGAGAGAGAGGAGAGAGAGAGAGAGAGAGAGAGAGAGAGAGAGAGGAGAGAGAGAGAGAGAGAGAGTGCGGTATCTTTCCTTAGCATATCTCCCTTTGGATCATATTCTTAAGCAATGCCACTCTTATTCTTTAATGATACTTTGTCTTAAAGATATTTTATTTCTGCTTGAAATATATCTTTGCTTAAACCTTTCTCAAGTAACTGATAAGGGAAGAAAACGCGGTTTATTTGAATATTAGACGACATACACGTCCAACCATCAGTTTAAATATGAATATGATAGTGACTGCTCTGTTACCCGCTTCTCTCGAGCCACCCACTGTTGAGAAAAAAGAGAGAATAAAAAAGAGGAACATTCTGATTGTACATAAAAAGAATGCTTATCTTAATTTCGACCTGATGAACTCTAGTTAAAGGAAGAATTTGTGAAGAAAGAGCTTCTGTCAAAATAACTATCAGTTCATAAAACGGAAAAATTTGTCATTATTACCTCCCGTCATTCTCTCCCTCTGTTTAGTTGATAAATGTTCCATTTCCCCCCTGCTCTACTTTATCTTTTTCAGCTAGAAGAGAATTTCTACATGGCGTTGTTGTGGCCTAAGCATCCATTTAAAAAGACGCAAATAATATGGGGAGATGAACTAGAAATATACGACTCATGGCTCTCTGGATTTTTTTTTCTTTATTTCTGGAGGGCTTCCAGGTTGACTGGAACTTCGTTCCAGATGGCTGAGATACTGAATGACAGGGGCTATTCATACAAGTCATTTTAGGTTATGGCTTCTCAATGAAGCTCCATCAGTGAATGACAAATTTGTTAACAGACTTAAAGCAACTTAAAGAAATACAAAAGAAGGTAAAGAGTTCCACAGCCTGAAAGAATAATGATACGCACTCATCAAACCAGTTGAATTATGAATAAGAGGCCCCTCTACTTACGAACATTCAGAGATAAAAACAAATGGGATCGCAAATTAAAATTGTGTTTTTGTTTTACCGCGCCTATTCTGTATATACAGTACTGTATGTACAGTGTATTGTGTTTTAGGTTTGAAAAATGTACACTAATGTACTGACTTTATACCATACTGTACTTAGCCATGAAGAGTACAGTAACCAACTGACAAAGAATTCAACATACAAACGGCCGTCCGGAAAGTAACTCATTTGTAAGTAGGGTGGTGTCTTAAGTACTTAAGAGATAGGAATTATTTAGAAAAAAATAAAAAAATCAATCAATACGTAACCTACGACAGAATAGGCAGATTCTTGTTGTCTTGACTCCACAATTCAGAGGTTTGTTGTTTATGATCAATTAAATATGTCAGGCAAATGGGGTCTTCTGATTATGTGAAAGGGAGACGGGAACAAGAACATATTCTCTCTCTCTCTCTCTCTCTCTCTCTCTCTCTCTCTCTCTCTCTCTCTCATTTTTTACTGTGATCAAACAGATATCGTCTTTCTTTTAGTATCTTATAGTCTTCAATATCACCGACAAGGAAGTTTTGTGTGTGTGTGTGTGTGTGTGTGTGTTTCTTTGTTATGCAAAAACCAAGACTGGGCTCATAACTGAAAACAAACGATCAGATCTTGGGAGGGATAGGAATGTAACTTTCGTGAAGGGACCCTGATGTAAGTTTGCAGCTTCCAAACATTCATCAGTTACACAGTTAGTTAAGTTCTGAAAAAAAATTATTAATAACATTAAAATCAAATACGATTTCATTAACAACCTGAAAGTAAAAGCTTATTAAATTACTAACTCAGAGACAGGAGCCATCAGCAATCTTTTTCTATTGTGAATATGAAATAGAACCTCTGACTCATCTCTCGTCTCTTCGTCCAGCTTTGACCTCATCCGGCCACTGTACACTGGGTATGGGCCAGTTTCTTCCAGATCGTGCCAGTACGTATCTGAAAA
>JANJGK010009308.1:0-5000 GCA_039081455.1 Macrobrachium rosenbergii
ATGTCTAAAACCTAATTTGAAGTGACAGGCTGATTTTTAATAAAACAAGTAAAAAATGCGCCGAAGTCTCTCCGGTGCAATCGAGTTTTCTGTACAGCGTATGGTAAAAGCCACCGAAAACATCTATCTTTCGGTGGTCTCGGTATAATGCTGCATGAGCCGCGGCCCATGAAACTTTAACCACGGCCCGGTCGTGGCCTGACCTATATCGTTGCCAGATGCACGATTATGGCTAACTTTAAGCTTAAATAAAATCAAAACTACTGAGGCTAGAGGGCTGCAATTTGGTATGTTTGATGATTGGGGGGGTGGATGATCAACATACCAATTTGCAGCTCTCTAGCCTCAGTAGTTTTTAAGATCTGAGGGCGGACAGAATAAAGTGCGGACGGACAGACAAAGCCGGCCGGCACAAGAATTTTCTTTTACAGAAAACTAAAATCAAAATAATGATGTTTATAGCTTCCAGAAAGAGCTGGACAAGGAGTGAGATAAATTTTTTATATTCGTCTACCAATTTCGGAATTCAAAATTTAAAAAAATATAATAATCAAATAAAAGTTATGATAGTTTTCAATAACAGGAAAATAAATGTAACTGTCAAGTCAAAATAAAGTCATAATAAATAAAGACTGTATATGGGCCAGTAATTGCAATAAGCTGTAGGTCCCGTTGCTAGGCAACCAACTGGTTCTTAGCCACGTAAAATAAGTCTAATCCTTCGGGCCAGCCCTAGGAGAGCTGTTAATCAGCTCAGTGTCTGGTAAAACTAAGGTATACTTTTTAACCAACTTCATACAAGATACTCTTGAGGTTCTTACTCTCGTCTTCCCTCTTTCTCACCTTATTCGTTCTCTTAATCCTTTCGCTTCATCTAAACATTTCCAGTCGTTACGATACCGCAGCGTGGCCGGCCCTCCTCATTCTTACCCCTACCCCATAACTCCTAGCCCGCCAGACCTCCTCTCAGCAATTTTACCTCCAGCCCAAAATCGTGATAAATTGGTTGCATATCAACACCGCTGCAATGGAAGTGAGGAAATTAGGTTCACCTTATGTTGAACAACAGCGGTGGAAGGTACAAAAGTGCGAAGTCGATACCTTAGGAAGTTTTGGCACAGTGGAAGGTAAAAAGTGCGAAGTCGATACCTTAGGAAGTTTTGGCACAAGAAAAGTTGAAGGAAAACCACGTCATTAAATTTGTACTACTAACTTCAAATTTAAAAGATGTAATTTAAAAGGAAAAAGAAGCAAGAACGATAATAATAATAATGTAATTTAAAAGAAATAAAAAGCAAATAATTAACACAACAGGAAAATTTTGCAGAAGTTTCGTGCAATTTTTGAGCAAATATTTGTAAAATTGCCTTGTTTCTGTTATTTTTATTACATTACTATTATCTGTCCTGTTATTATGAAACTTCCATGAGTGATCCTGTAGCAGCTTCATTTCTTATGGATCGCTTTTCCATATTTTTAATTCATTCCTGGTACAGAATAGAATAGAATATAGAATGTAGGTCAAAGGCCAAGCACTGGGGCCTATGAGGTCATTCAGGGCTGAAACGGAAATCGACAGTAAAAAGGATTGAAAGGTGTAGCAGAAGGAAACCTCGCAGTCGCACTGCGAATCAATTATTTGGAGAGGGGGGGGCGGGAAGTAAGATGGAAGAATGGGAATATGAACGGAGGTACACAAAACGAATGAAAGGGGTTGCAGCAGAGAACCTTACGTAATGCCTACAGTGCAACGCATGAGGTGCAGTGACGGCACTAACCCCCTCCCCTCCCCTCCGTACGGAGCATCCCAGAAACGGAAAAGTTTCGATAATGTCTCTGACAATAATTCCGGGCGCCTACCTAGTCCAAGCGCCCATTGTTGCTATTTGCTTTTATCGTCGCAATCCCACTCATCTTGCACCTCTTCAGATGCGTCTGGCAATGTCTCAATGGACGTTAAATCCGTCCCCTCCGAGGTGCGAGGCCTCCCTCGCATCCGCAACGGAGATCAGGGATTACGCCTCATCCTCCCTACGCCTCGAGAAATGACCACGAATATCGTCATTCATATTTCTTCATCGCCCGGGGAACGGGGGCCTTGTGCTTTCGCATTTTCCGAATGTTGGGGGAGGGGGGGAAATGGGGAGGGGGGAAAGGGGGAAAGGGGGAGGGGGGAAAGGGGGGAGGGGATTCGTCAGCATTGCTTGGGGCTCTTCTCATGGCAATATTTAATAGATTTTTTTTTAGCACTCAAACACGAATTGGAATAAAATCTTGGGATATTGGAATGTTTTTTATTATGTAAGAAAATATTTGACGGCTCACTGAGACAAATTTTACTCCTGTCCTAATGTATTGTGTATATTAACGCTAAAGATAAACGACACGTTTTTATTGCGGGTAACGATTCCTAATTGACTTTACATTAATAAACATGTCAAGATTTTACATAACATGTCAAGATTTTACATATAGCCACGAATATTTCCACTCAAACTTTCACCCCCCTTTTTTTAATTCAAAAAAATCCTGCAAATGGGCATCAGTTAAATTTACTCGAAGGCCACTGATTAGTGTACAAGTGGCCTCCATAGGTATAGTCATCAAACGGACTGCGTTGCACTTCGATCACCGACAAAAATAAGTCCTGACTTTCCCGTTGAAGGCATTGAGGAAACTGATTAAAATAGCTAAATATACACAGTCTGTTCGAGATTTCAGGCTCATAATATGCATCGTGCGTACCATGTGCAACCAGAAAGCCATAGTTCTACTGCAGAGGCATGTTTGATGAAGTAGGTAAAAGTTGAAAAGACGGAAAATCCATTGCATTTCGATGGGTAATATGAGAGTATTGTTTTGAAGTCCAACAAAAATGATTAATAAGAATGAACAAGTAAAAATGTGCCGAAGTTTCTTCGGCACAATCGAGTTTTCTGTGCGGTGGTGGCCTCAGCCACCATAAAAAAACTCTTAGTCGCGGCTCACAAAACTCAGCCACGGTCCGGTGATGGGCTATGTTGTTGGTACCTATAGCACTGCCAGAAGTACGATTATGGCTAACTTTAACCTTCAATAAAATAAAAACTACTGAGGCTAGAGGGCTGCAATTTGTTATGTTTGATGATTGGAGGGTGGATGATAAAAATACCAATTTGCAGTCCTCTAGCCTCAGTAGTTTTTAAGATTGAGGGCGGACGGGCGGACAAAGCCGGCACAATAGTTTTCTTTTACAGAAAACTACAGAAAACTATAAAGTAGAAGCAGTAAGAACCTAAAGTTCCCACTTCAATGGATGCTAGTCCTCACTAACGAAGTGTTTAGAGCAGGCCTGGCCAGACGTACACAATATATGCAAAATATATCTAAGATTATATGGAAATTAATTTCAATGTTCTTAAACTTCATTGGCAATGTTATCAGGACACTCTTCACAGTGAAGGAGTAGGAATTAGAAGCTGAAAATGACAGCACATTGGCAATCAGCAGGAAGTTCGCGTAATACAAGGGTGTAAAAATTGGATATTGAAAGTAATACTTTACTGACTTTACATATCAACATTAAGCCAAATGTCATTAACTTACTAAAATAATATTATAGACATTGCTCATTTGGTGGCAATATTTAGAGAGAGAGAGAGAGAGAGAGAGAGAGAGAGAGAGAGAGAGAGAGAGAGAGAGAGAGAGAGAGAGAGAATGTTCTGACATTTATATTACTATTGACTCAATAGAGATCCACTTATAACCGGAATTGGCTGAAGTTGTATTATTAATGACAGCTTGTTCATGTTCGCGAAACACCTGTTTATCAAATACATTGAAGCATATTACTGAACTTTTTAAACAAGTAAAAATATGCGCCAGAGTTTCTTCGGCGCAGTCGAGTTTTCTGTACAGCGTATAATGCTGCATGAAACTTTCAGCCACGGCCCAGTGGTGACCTGTATTGTTGGCACTTATAGCGGTGCTAGACGCACGATCGTGGCTAACTTCAACCTTAAGTAAAAAAAAAAAAAATACTGAGGCCAGAGGGGTGCAATTTGGCATGTTTGATGAGTGGAGGGTGGACGATCAACACACCAATTTGCAGCCCTCTGGCCTCAGTAGTTTTCAAGATCTGAGGGGGGGACAGAAAAAGTGCGGACGGACAGACAAATAGCCCTCTCAGTAGTTTTCCTTTACAGAAAACTAAAATGAAGGTAACGGGGTAACTGGTTACTCAGTTCATAAGGAAAACTTTGTGTAGTTCTGCACAGATTGTAACTATTCTTACACCTTTTATTCATTTTCTGCGCTACGTAAAATTACTCGATATTATCATCATTATTCTTCTAAACGAAGGAAAACCTCGAAATATCTATAGTAGGTTAGTAAGAAAGATGAAATTCAACAAGAAGAATAACGGGAAGTAGGCTTGAGAAAGGTTATTCCAAATCAGAATCTTTTTTAATTTTTGTCATCTTTTTCAGGGCATCTGACAGAAAATGTTTCTCGATAGTTGCTTATTGTAACAAACTGGAACTGGAATATAAAATTTAGGCCAAAGGTCAAGCAATGGGACCTTTGAGGTCATTCAGCGCTGAAAGGGGAGTTGAGAGTAAAGGAGGTTTGAAGACGTAAAAGGGGGAAAACCTCGCATTTGCAGTATGAAACAATTGTGAAGAGAGGGTGAAAAGTCAGATGGAAGACAGCGAATATGAACGTAGGTACAGTAAAAAGAATAAAAGAGGGTTGCAGTTAGGGGCCGAAGATGCAATAGCAAAGAACCTTAAGTAATCTTATTGTAATAAAGGCTACGCTGCATATTTTATGATAATTTACGTACTGCAAAGCTATGCTTATATTTTCCAAAAAATAAAGAAAAAAGGAAAAGACGGTGTTTAATATGGAACCCATGAGTACGCCAGATTAATTTTGCACAGCTCAATCGTCGAACGGGCTCGTCAACGCGGGGTTTGGTTAGTCTTAAAATATTTTCTGAGGGATGGGAGAAATGAAAA
>JANJGK010009308.1:7500-22248 GCA_039081455.1 Macrobrachium rosenbergii
AGATAATATTCCAGTTGCTGTGGTATTACCCTCGATATAGAATGTGGTTGCTCAGTTCCCTTGACATCAAAAAGACTTGTTCATTAGCCGCACTGTTTATTTGTTCATTTTAAACTCTTTCTGGGCCGCTAATCGCGGATATGGATGCCAAGATTGCAGTATAAAGCAATTTGCTTTTAGTGCGGCGATGCTGCAAACTATGCAACAATTGCCAAAATAATTATTTTTCCCCATTTCTAGCAATTCAAGTGATGAACTGAATCTTCCCATCTTCATAGCAACATCACTCCCGGGCCTTACATAGCTCAGGTAAAATCTATTATGGCCTGACCCTAGAGCTGTCTTACAGCCATTAATTACCTGGGCTCGTCCAGTTCAGGTATAATAACACTGGTTGATTTTATCTTCCTATGACAACATGAAGCGATAATAAGTAGCTCCTAGCAAGGTGATTCCTTAAAAACAAAACACTAAAGAGCTTAATTGATTTACGTCAAACATTATTTATCACTGAAGATATTGTAAGGTGTAAGATTTGCGCAGCAGGAAGAAAATAACCTTAATTTCATTTTCAGTTACGATCACAACCTGTTAAACTACAAAAAGGGCCATTGTCTCTAAAGTGGCGCAAAATGGCAATTTCAAGACCACCCTGAAGGCCCACACTATCCCCCGAATAGGCTTTCAACCCAGGGACGTCATTTAGGGCGGGCTGGGGGGGCAACTGGCCCCCCAAGACTCAAGGTGCCCCCCCAAGCCTCGACTTGCCCCCCTCACCCCACCAAGCCCCAAGAAGTAAAAGCAGCTGGTTTTCCATTATTCCTACCGAAATTCAAATGTGTCATCACATTTAAGTCATATCTTTCTATCTATATATCTATTTAATGTGCTTCAAAAAGCACATAAAATAGCTCAAAATAAAAAAAAAAAACCAGGTGACTAGGCTCGTTTCGCTCGCCAAACAGCCTTTGCCCCCCCCCCCCTCCCCCCAGCCCCCATCAAAAATCTGAAATGACGCCGCTGTAAATTCAACCTTCAGGAAGCAGACTGGATCACTAGCGATCAGTCCACTATGCTATCCAGTAGGATACAATTCTATTTCAGCTCATCCACGATATCTATCACATTTTACAACACTTGGAAATGTCCCACTGCTTCCATCGAAACATAAGTGTTTTAGTGGTTATTATCTCCTATAGTTCTAACTGGCTTATTAAAGACTACGATGTAAAATTATATTTTTTTCTTTCAATGGTAACTTTTACAAACAAAAAATCCGGGTGTAGTATGAGCAGACCCCTCTCCCTTCTTCTAGCGAACCTTTACGTTGAACAATTCGAAACAAACTTCGCCGTCCATCAAGCCTCCAGACTTGATCCGACGATGATGCCTTTATATTCAAGGACAATAGCTGCCGAGTTTTCAGCAATCTTTATAATAGACTAAATAGGCTAGTGCAGAATATTAAATTCAAAACTGAATGAGAAAAAGACGGCCCTGGATGTCTTAAACATAAAAGAACAGACAAAATATTCTTTCACCGTATATAGGTAGCCTGCTTTCGCTGTTTTCTGTAGAATAGAATAGAATAGAATATAGAATTTACAAAGGCCAAGTGCTGGGACCTATGAAGTCATTCAACGCTGCAAAGGAAATTGACAGCATGAAGGTTTGAAAGGTGTAACAGAAGGAAATCCTCACAGTTGCACAATGAAACAGTTGCCTGGAGAGGGTGGAAAGTAAGATGGAAGAAAGAGATGATGAACGGAGGTACAGTAAAAGAAAAGGGCTGCGGCTAGGGGCTGAAGGGACGCTGCAAAGACCATAAATTAATGCCTACAGTGCACCGCGTGAGTCGCACTGACGGCACTAACCCCCTTCGGTGGCTGTTTTCTACATAAATTTCCTAAGTTACGATGTTTAATAAGGATTATGGCTGGCTGCAATCTGTTTCTTAGGAGATGCTCGCATGGGTATAAGGAAAAGGAAAAACTACCCTACCCAGGATAAAATATCGAGAAGGCTATCGACAATGCGAACAAATTATACAGTAAAGGCTCCACAAACAGCAAACAAACGGGTTCTGGCACCAAAATAAAGCTTCCTTATGTTGAAAACATCAACAAAGTTACTGAAATCTTCAAACCTGACAATCGGTTGTTTCACTATTCTAAAACCATTGGTAGTTCGCTTGGGAATACTTTAATTAATAAAAAAAAAAATAAACAAACTGATACCCGTATTTATAAAACATTTTGTAACAAATGTTATGAAATCCATGTTCTGGAGACTAGTAGATCCTTCGCACAAGGATTAATAAAGCATTAACGATCAGTAGGATGTGGTTTAGAGAGGCCAGGATTTAATTAAATTACGAGAATACCAGTCATAACATAAATGTCAGACTTAGCTTTTTTTTTTTCATTACAAGCCTATACAAAACGAAGTTTTTTTAAAATTACACACCTATGAAAAAGGAAGCTTTTTTTAAAAATTACACACCTATGCAAAAGGAATTTTTTTTTCAAAATTACAAGCCAATGCGAAAGGAATCTTTTTTTTTTCAAAATTACAAGGCTATGCAAAAGGAAGTTTTTTTTTTAATTACAAGCCTATGCAAAAGGAAGCTTTTTTTTCAAAATTACACACCTATGCAAAAGGAAACTTTTTTCAAAATTACAAGCCTATGCGAAAGGAATCTTTTTTTTTATTACAAGCCTGTGCAAAAGGAAGCTTTTTTTTTTCAAAATCACAAGTCCATGCAAAAGTTTTTTTTTTTTAATTAAGAGCCTATACAAAAGGGAGATTCTGGAATCCGCCATTGTCAGTCAAACTTCAAAAATGAACCTTTCAGGACACTGGAAATCGGGTTACACGGACGGGCTAATTCTAAGACCCATTCTCAAGCAAGTGTTCAAGCGGTTACGCTCACCAAAGTAAAGAGAATGGAATGGCATTTAGGACGAAGACCAAGCGCTGGAACCTATGAGGCCATTCAGCGCTGAAAATGAAATTGAGAGTAAAAAGGTTTGAAGGTTGAATAGGAGGAAAACCTCACAGTTGCATTATGAAACAATAGTTAGGAGAGGACGGAAAGTAAGGCAAAAGAACGAGAATATGAACGGAGGTATAGTAAAAGGAATGAAAGGGGTCGCAGCTAGGCGCCGAAGGTACACTACGAAGAACCGTAAGTAACGCCTAAAGTGCACCGTGAGAGGTGCACTAACGGCACTAACCCCTCCCCCTATGGGAACGGTAAAGACAGGAAGCCCACCACCATACTCGACCCATGTAGGAGCTAACGAGGACTAAAAGCAACGACAGATTGACCCCTTTCATCCCACGACAACCAAAGCCAAATATTTCTTAGTCCCACAAACGTCGTTATCCCACATCTACATTTTCCTGTCATCTATCAAGTGTCCACATTCAGCACTGATGGGGATAGCGGTTCAGTCAATCGAAACGTGGTTTTGTGTTAACTGTAATTTGATGGTACGTTTAAATTTATATAAATAGCCTATACAGACATGAATAACATACATACATATATATACTATTCATGTATGTATATATAAAGTTTTATATATATATATATATATATATATATATATATATATAATATATATATATATATATAATATATATATATATATATATATATATATATATATATATATATATATATATATATATGTGTGTGTGTGTGTGTGTGTGTGTGTATGACTGAATCACGAAGATATGGAACGTGATGAATTTATGAATAAAGGCAAATGCCACGAAGGAAAGTGAAACTTCGGAGTGGATGCTAGGCCTTTCGACACACGGTCCTTTACTAGTGGAACCGTGTGTCGTAAGGCCTAGTAGCCACTCCGTTGTTTCACTTTCCTTCGTGGCATTTGCCATATATATATATATATATATATATATATATATATATATATATATATATATATATATATATTATATATATATATAATTATATTTCTGTGTAAATATATGTATGTATGTATGTATTTGTATTTATATATACATATACATATATAATGTATATAGTCAGTGGCAACATCCTGCCCTCACCAGCAAAACCCAAGACCGATATTGGGTAGATAAAATTGATCCATGTCCTTTTTACCTCAGAAATCCTTTATACTTCTAGTAACATGAACATTATCTGCCTAGTTCTTAGTTGGGTGCGATAGGTCGCAGGTAAGGAGAAAACGGACGTGGGCCTAGCAACGTCACTTCGATATCCTCGCTGCAAAACTAATGATTAAAAGCTAACGAAGTCAACACCCCGTTTATACATGTTTGCCATTTATATCTGACATGTTTCTTCCAGTAGTATTTTTGCCGTAATTGGGATGAACATCATTCCATGGTTCCTTGAACTAAGATCAGGAAAGCCATCGGGAAAATCTTATTAGACCGATGACAGATTAAGTATTGCTGTCTTTTCTCAGAGGGCAGTTGGCAAATTTCATAACATAGCAAAATATGACCAAAATGAAAATAATCTAAATTTTTCTATATTTAGACATTAAATCTCAACCCTTTTCCTCCCACTCTCTCATTGATATGAGAGCCTTTGTCCGTTCCGTTATGCATCACAGATGCGATATGCGGAATCTTTAGCTTATTCAATTGAATACATTTGCATCTCTTTCGAAGTGAAGTTAACGCTTTACTTCAGAGGACAGAATAATGCATAAGATCACTGAAACTAAATCACGCCATCCTTCCGTCCGCCACTCTCTTATGTGGGGCAATACTGAATTCCGGGGAAAAGGCTTAGTCTCCATATCAGCTGATCAGCAGATTCTTACGTTTTATAAAGATTGAGACGTACATTTGGATGATCTCATCTTAAAATTGTCACACTACACTACATTGTATTTTTCTAAGAACGAATCAATCTTATATTTGTCGTGAAGGTTAAAAGACCAGTTCAGTATTATTATTATTATATTATTATTATTATTCAGATGATAACCCTATCCATATCGAACACCCCTACAGGGGGCACTGACTTGAAATTCAAGCTTCCATAGAATACGGTGTTCATTCGAAAGAAGTAACAGAAGGTAATGGGAAATACAAAAACAAGAGATTATTTATTAGAAAAACAGATAAATGAACAAATTAATAAATAAGTAGAAGCGAACTTTTGCTTCTCAGTTTCGAAGTTTTCTGAATTCTCGTTACACTGTACGATTGGAAAAAGTAAAGTAGGAAAACTAACAGCTGAGCAACGCATTTGAACTGATATATCACTTTCGATTCTAATTCCGAAGACGAGACGGAAAAGACTGACGTGAAGTGAACAGTTCTCAGCCTCGTTTCTTGGATATGGTGTTTTCCAGATAGATAAAATAAAAGGATAAATAAAATCATCAGTTTCATCCAGGTCTGACAACAGGATTTTCAAACGACATGTTGAATAGGACAATATAAACACCAAAATGGAAGGGCATAAAGTTCATGACTATTTCGCAGATTTAAGTTGTGCTAGCTTATATGAGAGAGAGAGAGAGAGAGAGAGAGAGAGAGAGAGAGAGAGAGAGAGAGAGAGAGAGAGAGAGAGAGAGAGAGAGAATTGTCAGAGCATCTTGTGTATTTAATATTCGTGGACAGTTATAGAAAGCATAATTATATATATATATATATATATATATATATATATATATATATGTATGTATGTATGTATGTATGTATGTATGTATGTATGTATGTATGTATATACATACATATGGATATATATTTCTGTATAATTATATATAATTATATTATATATATAATAAACGGGTTCAAGTACTTAATATATATGTAATTAAATATGTACGTATGCTCTTCCCAGGGGCAGGTGAAGTCGATATTAATGGGTTATAACCATATCAGTTTACGACTTTACCGCTGTCTTAAGTCATCAAGTATATAAGCAAGAAAGGACGACTCAGTTCTGAATTTCTTTCATTTAAGGCGAGTCATCGTCGTACCTAATTTTACCATATTTGAAATTTACATACCTTCGATTTATATCTCCATGTATTAATGTAGCCCTTGCGAAGGAAATGGGTTTCCGAAACGTTCCTTTGATATGCAAATTAACCAGAGAGATGATTTCCAGCCTTCTTCTTGTCCTATTTATTACTCAACTTGAGCTTACCATGGACGATAAGCTGTCCTAATCTATTAAAAACCTCAAGTATGAGATCTGCATAATCGGGTACTACCTCAACGGTGCCAACAAGATCCAATCATGTCACCTTAAGACTATCACCAGCCCATTGCATCCGCCGTGCCCTCCCCAGCAACAGTAGTTGGGCCATTAATCAAAAGCAACAGTGGTCATGATGGGTACTGGAATAATCTACATGCATGGCTTAACGATCACAACAACGACTGTAACTATCACCCTTTTATAAGAAAAATAAATGTTTATGGCTTATCACCAAGACAAGAGAATAGCCGTCAGGAAAGCCGAAGGTTCTCGTCCTAAAAAGCAACACCAACCGTCATCCAGGAGAGTTCTAAAGGGCCAGCATGATATAAAATCATAACTGTCCCTAAGACAGCGCCGACATGGACTCCGTCTAAAGAGGAATTATTATTGCAGGAAGTGAAAACATCGACTATAAGGCTAAACCGGAACGCCTCTCTCTAGAAGCCGTTTATACCCAAGAGGAAAGTCCTTAAAAATTCTCCCTAAACTACGACATCTAAAGGACATCGCGCACACCTGAGACTTCTACCTAACACTGAGCCCCACCCCCAACTTTTCTCGTCTCCTGATTGGTCAAAAGCCTTTGCAGCATACCCACCTTCATCTCTACCTTCGATGCGCACATTCTGCTTCTGGCTCGAGTTAATCCCAATTATGAATTTTGATTGGTGCCACCTGTCCCTGTGCCAAAACATAAATTATCTGAAGAAAGAAATAGCTGGCGTACGTTTGAGATGGCCTGTACAAACATGTATTTGTCGAATGGATAAAAGTCTCTGATTTGTCTCTACAATGCCTTAAATGCCTATTTTTTTAATCAGATATTCCTACGAACACCACTACTTATAATATAACGGAAATAATAGCTGTTCTTCTTCTTAATATTATTATTATTATTGTAGTAGTAGTAGTAGTAGTAGTAGTAGTAGTAGTAGTAGTAGTAGTAAATATAACCAGTTGAGAAGAGGGCAGTTAGAATATCTGAGTAACATGAAAGCAGAATCCGATATAGGTTGACGTTGGTATCCGAGGGCTACGTCAGGTTCTAAAATAAAACGAAAGCTTTCTATTTCTCTAAAGAGCGATATGTATGCAAATACATATTTCTAAAAGATTAAAATATTAAAAATAAAATGACTTCAGGAGGTGGTTGTGAAAAAGGCACAAACGTTAAAATATAAAATATAAAGTTGACGTATTCGATCTTTTGATGAGAATTTTTTCATTATTCTACTTTTAACAAGAAGAAAGGTTTATTGTTGGAAAGACACAACACATTTCATGTTATTGACATGGTACCCCACGCAAATACACACACACACACACAGAGAGAGAGAGAGAGAGAGAGAGAGAGAGAGAGAGAGAGAGAGAGAGAGAGAGAGAGACTCATCTAAATGCTAAAAAGGTCATTTGTAGAAACGTCGTGTATGAGGAGCGGAGGCAGCTTGGAGAGTTACACGAATCATGAAGCTAACATTCCTTAGCGAAATCCCAGAAGCAATTTCCAGCTCTCTTGAACGAGCGAAGCTCATTACCTTCCTCTTTCCTAGAAATGAGGAGGAAAATTCGTTCGGAAGATTAGTGGCGGTATCATTTCTCAAAAGTAACGAAATATGACTGGGAGTCCATTCTCTAGAAAGAGGATGCGAGAAAAGGAGAGGGTTTTGACACACCGGGATCTCTTCCATTTTATCGTTTCTTACAGAGGACACGGCGCTTTCAGGCTGAAACTGCAGTAGCCTCAGTCTCATTTGCTACCTTTACTCGTGATGACCTTAACTTAAAATTTGAGATAATGGTGATCGTCTAATATGAAAGCGATATAATTCCCAAGATGAAATTCATCGTATTTCGTATATATGCGGATTACTGAATACAGCATGAACTGGAATGAAGCCAAGCGCCTTTCAGAAACAACTAGTCCTATGGGAAAATTCAGAAATCAGCTAAAATCAAACTGAGATTATAGGTCTATCAGTAGGGCATTGGAAATCTGATTTCTTAAACAGGTTAATTTGGAGACCCGTTCTCACGAAAGTTTATCAGCCAATTTTCCAAAAGACTCGACCAGTGTGGGAGCTAAAGAGGATAAATAAAGGCTGTGACCCTTTTCATCAAGGATCACCATTTGTAATCCCACCAGCGTCGTTATTCCACACTTGTGTGTGTTATCTATTGTTAACCATTCATACTGACCATTTAACTACACTTTATCATTATTTCCTTAAAATTCAGACCTCCTTTTGTTACCAGTTTGTTAGGGTTTGTTCATAAAGGCTTAGTTTGTGATTTTGTCTGGTTATATAGTTAGTATGTATGTTCAACTTACAGTCTGCAGAAGTACCCAACAGCCTGAGATATTTGATTAAAATGAAAAAGAAAACTTTGCGAATAATCAGCATCTCTTCTCAGCGTAAGAGGAACATTACCCTTAGGTTTATATATATATATGTATATATATATAAATATATATATATATATATATATATATATATATATATATATATATAGATATATATATTATATATATATATATATATATATATATATATAATATATATATATATATATATATAATATATATATATATATATATATATATATATATATATATATATATATATATATATAAACACCTAAGGTAATGTTCCTCTTACGATGAGAAGTTTATTGGTTTTAAGAGATGTTGATTATTCGTAAAGATTTTTTTTTAATTTTAATAAAATATCTCTAGCTGTTGCATACTTCTCTAGAATGGAAGTTCAACATACTAATTATAAATATAACAGAAAAAATCCCAAACTAAGCCTTTATGAATATATTATATATACATATATATATACAGTATATATATATATATATGTATATATATATATATAATATATATATATACATATATATATATATATATAAACACCTAAGGTATTGTTCCTCTTACGATGAGAAGTTTATTGGTTTTAAGAGATGTTGATTATTCGTAAAGATTTTTTTTAATTTTAATAAAATATCTCTAGCTGTTGCATACTTCTCTAGACTGGAAGTTCATCATACTAATTATAAATATAACAGACAAAATCCCAAACTAAGCCTTTATGAATATATTATATATACATATATATATACAGTATATATATATATATATATATATATATATATATACAGTATATATATATATATATATATATACAGTATATATATATATATATATATATATATATACATATATATATTATATTCTATATATATACATATATAAATATATATATATATATATATATATATATATATATATATATATATATATATCTTTGTGTAATCGTTGCGTTGTAAAAACATAAAAATAAAAAATCTTACATATCACAAATGATTTCCAAATAAATCACAAAACTTCCTAATCGTGCAAACAGTTTTAAATACGTAACACTTCATTACCTACCAGTAAAACATTCAAGTGCTTTGTTCAATATCCTTTCCTAAACATTTCTCCGTTCATCAGTGAAATAACGACATAGCTCACACAAGAACAAATAAGAATGATATTAATAATAATCATGAATCACAAAGATTCACCACTGCTCATTTCGTAACCACTTACCTTCCACCTGAGCCCACGCCATAGACTGTGGAAGGCACAATGCAAACAGGAAAACCACCATCATCAAAGCCATGGCGGTTATTCTATCTCCTCGGCTCATGAATATTTCGGCACTTCCTCTCCTGGGACCAGATGCACAGCGGCCCTTCATTGACAAAGTTTACATAGCTCTCAAGACGACAGGAGATGATGGGCTGTGTTTCCGCTTTGGCCCGTACCTAGACGGATAGGCCTTCCCAGGCCCCACCGGGTGTCCGGGGCCTCCCGAATTCCTGTGTCTACTTCTTAACAGTTGTATGGTCGTTGTTCCTGAGGAGGTTGGCGTTAAAAACTCTTCTGTTTGTCTATTCTGGTTATAACTTTTTTTTTAATTTCAAATGCTTCCACGTTTAAAATCGAATATGAATAAAGGATTGCGTTTCACGTCTCCTTCGCTTGGGAAATTCCATGAAGTTTGGAAGAATCAGTAATAATATACAATGTAATATCTATTTGCTGGTTAACAAGCACAGACCTCAACACAAGTGTAAGCAAAGCTGGAATAAATATTCTGAGTTATAGTAAAGAGGTGAAATCAATACCGGTATACCGTTGTAAAGTTCATTTTTGCCAATAGTTACTTTATACAGAGCAATACAGTATCTTTTGGTCACACTGTTACCAATCAGCGCTATTTCAAGTTACCACTTTAGTGGGAAAGTTGCAACAGGAAATGAACACACTTAGTTTCAAAACTGTCCTCTTAACTTCCATTAGAGCTGAGGTAAGACCACTTCTGTCTCAGAAAGAGCGCAACACCACTTCTAGATATAATAAAATTCAAAGTTCGAATGAAATCTACCATTATTATTGCTCATGAGCTGGTATGAATCGTCCCTCCAGATTTCACTCTTGTCAAAATTGATCAATACATTAGGCTTAGGCTCCCTCTGGATTTGCTCTTACGATCCAAGATTTTGATTCCATACCCCAGGATCAGTGGTAGGATTCTTTCTCTTCCCCTCAGTTTCTTGCGCAGTCATGGAATTCAATGACATTCTCTAATGTTGGATGAGGGAAAGGGAAACTAAAGTGTTCATGTCTATCGCAGAAATACAGTATATCAGATCTGAAGTTACAATCTAATTATTTTTCCCGTGTTGTTTCCCTTAATTTGAATACAACGATCTTTCGAAGTTCATAATGACCTCTTGGAATGTAATTTTAACAGTTACGGTGATCTGAAGACCTTAAACTTTTCACATTTTTTTTTTATAAGTCTTCGCATTGCGGGGCAGCAAAGCCAACGCCAAGCCGGTAAGCTATACACTGAAGCCTGTCTCGCATGAACTAAATGATGATTTTCCGATTTTGTCTTTATGTTTACACATTCTTCACATTCCTCAACCGGAAGAGAAAGCTAAGCTATCTGAAGAGGAAAACAGGAAACACTGCATTATTCCTTAAAGGTATATCACTCGCCAGCACTAAAGGTGTTATTCCAAGAGAGGTACGAGAGATGGTAAATTTGTGAACCGGAAATTTCTTATGAATCTCTACATGATTAGCGCTAAAAGGTGTCCTGCTATTCTTATTCCTTTCTCAGTCGCCGAAACCAACAGTTTTATCGTCAATTTTATGATAGGTCTCACCCATCTTTCGCAAAACTTACAACGTACCGAAAATGTGCCTTATCTCTTCCAGTCGGATAATATTAAAGTAAATTTCCTTTTTTTTTTTAAATCTCGTATGTCTCCTGCCGGTCCTATGCCATGAACATTACTTGCCAATGGACTACGGAACTAGTACTTTTTTAAAATTTTATTTTATTGTGAATCTTTCAGTAGTGCTCAAAAGGTCTTCAAAATCTAATTTCACCAAGTCTCACTTGCACAAACATTTCACAGTGACATAGAGGTGATCTGAAATTCAGTGTTTTATTCCACTTAACTACAAATCCTAACATTACCACCTTTTTCCTTATACATATCATTCATTTGCCATTATTCCAGTATTTTCATCACCGATCATTCCTTATGATTTTCAAATGACGGCTTTATTTCACTCCCAACACCGTTTCTTCATTTACGAATCAAGTCAACACCTCACTATATCTTCCTGAATGTTACGGGACACTAATCGAGGTAAACAAACTTAGCAAGGAACGACATCGAGCCTTCTGTGGAAGTCTTGTGTTCTCGGATAACTCAGAAACAGGACAGCACAGCGAAAATCCGGCCAAGCAGCAAAACCATTGAAAGAGCCGCGTGCGAAAAGGGCGCACAGATAACACGTACCCGGCGACGGCTCGTAGCCAACTAACCAGCGGAGCTCAGCAAGGAGTTACGGGCGGTGCGGCAACTCGGGGCTCGCCCAAACAAACTCCCTTCTTACCCCGGTTACCCAACCCAGTCGTGAGTCGTGACCCTTCCCAGAATAGCGGTTGGTTCCCCTCGACGGTTCACACAGCGCACCCTCGTACAATGTTTACAAAGCAGTCGAGGTTAGTTACTGTTTATCGACAGAAAATTCTTTTCGTGCGTTTCATAGAGATTTCAATGATCTCATAGGCTAGAACTGGCTAATTATGCAATAGGGATAAAATAAAGTAAATGATATGCAAACGCTAATAGGTTTTAAAACGTATATCTGTTCATTTTAATAGTAGCTTGAATCATGTTTGAACGTTAGCAATTGTTTACGCATGATAAATTAATATGAGTTAAAAGGAACCAATTTGTCACCAAACGTTCGAGTACATATGTAGGCCTATGTGTCACTTGAAATGCGAAATACTAATCCACAAATAACTTTGGATATCGAACTCACTCTACCTTGGGAATAACTTATGCCCAAAGGGAATTATTGTTGATTAACGCATCGCCCCGGCCAGGATTCCAACCTATGACGTTAGGCTTTAAGCTTTTAGATACACAGGTAAATAACCAACTTGTCTACTCAGCACTAGAGCCACATGGATTAAATACAGAGATAGGCTGAAGAATTATCCATTCAACTCCAGAGCTTTAGTTGACTTTTTTACCTCTGTATCTAATCCAAAAGGAGAAGTTCGAATCCTGGAGTTATACTGAGGGGCATTTGTGATTTCATGTGTATATATATTATATATACACACATATACATAAACTTTACCACTTACACAGTTGTTCTATGCATTAATACAATTAATGACAGGACCTCATTGAAACTGGATGGTAACTAGCAGAGATATTCATTCAGAAAAAGTTACATGCTTCCCAGGACTAACTGTCCTCATCGTCTGGTAGCCGTAGAATGACCGGACATGTGGTCCAGCTGTATTTCTATGCATAGTGGGGAGGGAGGGAGGGAATTAAAGCCAACACAACTACAAGGGCTTTAATTTCCTCCCCCATCCGCACATAAATACAGCTGCACCATGTGTTTAGCCATTCTACAGCAACCAGACGATGAAGACAGTCAGTCCTGGAAAACCTGTAACTTTTCCTGAATAAATATCTCCGCTAGATACCATCCAGTTTAAATGAGGCCCTGTTATTTGCGAAGAATTCGAGAAGTTAAGAGGGCATTGTGGCTATTAGAATTACATATGTGTCTGGTAAAAGTGACCAGTAGATTCTACAATATATATATATATGTGTGTGTGTGTGTGTGTGTGTGTAGAATCTACTGGTCACTTTTACCAGACACATATGTAATTCTAATAGCCACAATGCCCTCTTAACTTCTCGAATTCTTCGCGCTTTTTTGGATGTGCTTGTAACTACGAAGCCGTACATCCAGACGCAAGAAATTGAAGACTGTGATTGCCGGTCGCGGGACACGAACCCGCGTCACCTTAACCACGAGGTCACGTTGCCGACCTTCTCGTGGTCAGGTCGGCAACGTGACCTCCTTGTGGTTAAGGCGACGCGGGTTCGTGTCCCGCGACCGGCAATCACAGTCTTCAATTTCTTGCGTCTGGATGTACGTCTTCGTAGTTACAAGCACATCCAAAAAAGCGCGAAGAATTCGAGAAGTTAAGAGGGCATTGTGGCTATTAGAATTACACACACACACACACACACACACACACACACATATATATATATATATATATATATATATATATATATATATATATATATATATATATATATGTATATATATATGTATATATATATGTATATGTATATATATATATATATGTATATATATGTATATGTATATACTCGTATATATATATATATATATATATATATATATATATATATATATATATATATACAATCATAAAGCTACAAATGTCATTTAATATCATTCACGCTACTTCGGGAACATCCCCGATGGGGAATTATCACCGAAGGGGAATTTTATAACTGATAAATGGATCGGTACCGCGGGGTCTCGATCCCTCGACACATTTTATAAGTGATAAATGGATCGGTACTTCGGTGATAATTCCCCATCGGGGATATTCCCGAAGTAGCGTGAACTGGATATTAAATGACATTTGTAGCTTCATGATTGTAAATAAATCACGGTGATAAAAATTTCATATATATATAAATATATATATATATATATATATATATATATATATATATATATATATATATATATATATATATATATGTGTGTGTGTATTTATGTATATAGCTTAGTGTTAGGAGTCAGGAGTCAATCCATATATAAAATCATCAATGACGGGCAGAGGACACACAGATATACAAGCTGACTTTATTCCAACGTTTCGTAATTATCAAATTGATTACACCATCAGGGCTGTTAAAATGAAAAATATTCTTTGTAAAATCGTAAAAACTAAAACTAAAAGTTAAGAATTGAAGAGCTGAAAATTATTCAAACAATTTCCGAAATATACACAAACATTAAAATTAGAGAACAAAATTTTAAAAATCATTACAGTAAAATGAAAGGTAACAATATACAGTAAACTAAAAATGAAATT
>JANJGK010009309.1:0-10000 GCA_039081455.1 Macrobrachium rosenbergii
ACCCAGTTTCACAGAACTCGAAATAAAATCATTCTATTCACTGGGTCGGGAGATGAGGCTCCGCATTCGGCAAAACTATGGAGATCAGGATAATCCCTTTTCTTCCAAAGAATAATTTTTTTGTCATTATTCCACCAATTGCATCCCATTGACCGATACCTATGATCTCGTGTTTAATTTCACGTAAATAAGTAGTCAGTTTCCCTTGAATAGGTCAGTTTTTTATAGCTTTCTCTGAAGGAGTCTTGGAAACTGTGAACTTTGGGATTCGAAAGATGAGCAGGATACAGAGAGAAAAATGGCTTTATTTGTGTTATCTGTATTCCCTCTCACTCTCCATTTCTCTTCCTATGAATCTCATAATAAGAAAATATTATGAATTAAAAATCAAATATAAAAGCTTTTGAGAGAGAGAGAGAGAGAGAGAGAGAGAGAGAGAGAGAGAGAGAGAGAGAGAGAGAGAGAGAGAGAGAGAGAGAGAGAGAGAAGGGGGGGCGGTTAGGGGGAGAGAGATCATATTTCAAAATTAACCAGCCACATGGAGGTTCTCGTATATGAGAGAGAGAGAGAGAGAGAGAGAGAGAGAGAGAAGGGGGGGGGGGGGCGGTTAGGGGAGAGAGATCATATTTCAAAATTAACCAGCCACATGGAGGTTCTCGTATATGAGAGAGAGAGAGAGAGAGAGAGAGAGAGAGAGAGAGAGAGAGAGAGAAAGAAACACTTGCCTTCACGTTACTCCCAGTGTTATCCTTGTGTTACCATCTCAACACACCTGGAATCAGGCGAATCCAGGTCGTTCCAGCGGGTTCATTCAATATCACTTGATGCCTCTCCAGCACAGAAATCCAGTCCTCTCGATGCCACTGATTCAGCGGCGTTCCGGCTCCTTCGCAATGTCGCTCGTCACGAAGAATCGAGAAGGTGTCGGACTCAAAAGTTGCTCCATCTGGGAACAACTAATTGCGAAAGGGTGGAATGAAAGCCTTCGATTAAGAGCTCTTTCGTCGAAATGAAAGCTTTTGACAAAGAGGTCTTTCGTCGAAATGAAAGCTTTTGACAGGAAGGTCTTTCATCGGATGAGGAAACTATACAAAAGCGTGTGCTATACTTAGAACTCGCCTCATGAGTCTTTATGTAAGTTCTTTTGATGCCTGATGTTTGCTCAGGCAATCATACGATTGAAAAGATGAATATATTGGGAGATATAAAAGTAATTATGTAAAGTGTACAGTTTAATCTTAGTTTGTGATGAATATATTTCGAGACATACAGGAAACAAAATAAAAAAAATAAGATAAAATCAGTGTTTATAAGAATCACATAAGGGTGCATTAAATCTGGAATAATTTGGTTAAATAACGTAAGCTCAACTTACTTCAAATATAAAAAATAATTTTCAGCTGTGTAAAACATTATTTCGATGGCTTCAACTCTTACAATATGTAAAGGTATAATGCCTTGTAGTTTTATTTAAAAAATTACAGTTATTCAACAATTTAAACTGCAGTTTATATGAACTGACTACAAATACATTTTCCTAAGAGTAATTTCTATTTTCAAGGCATTCAAACACCCAAACTTAGAAGATTACCGTTGCAAACAGATTTTAAAAAAACAAATAATTTATTTCATTCATTTGCCAACAGCAGTAGCGTTGCAATTCTATTTTTTTCCGTCAAAATAGTTTATTTTAGTTTTCTGTAAAGGAAAATTATTGTGCCGATTTTATCTGTCCGTTCGCATTTTTTTCTGTTCGCACTTTTCATGTCCGCGCTCAGATCTTAAAAACTACTGAGGAGGCTAAAGGGCTGCAAATTGGTATGTTGGTCATCCACCCTACAGTCATCAAATATACCAAATTGCAGCCCTCTAGCCTCCTCAGTAGTTTTTATTTTATTTAAGGTTAAAGTTAGCCATAATCGTGCTTCTTGCAACGATATAGGATGGGCCACCAACGGGCCATGGTTACATCTTCATGGGTCGCGGCTCATGCAGCATCATACCGAGACCACCGAAAGATAGATCCATTTTCGGTGGCATTGATTATACGCTGTAGCGTCTGTACAGAAAACTCAATTGCGCCAAAGAAACTTCGGCGCATTGTTTACTTGTTTCTTCTTGTCCTCGACTGCAATTCTCCTTTGATTCTGAATCGTGATCATTTGTAGTTTTGCGCAGGAAATGTTATATTGCCGCCAGACGCTTCAGAGAGGTTTAAAAAGCACTTGATTTGCATCTTTACGTCGCATTTCTTCTGACAAAAGCTTTGCTTTTATATATATTACATAATACTGAATAAATACTGTCAATATTTTCAGTTAAAAGTATAATATTCATAAAACAATATCTATGATAGATATTCAGATTTGTTAAAGCACAAATGATGTTATGTTCAAGAGAAATCACAGTCAATCTCAGTTCTCTCTCTCTCTCTCTCTCTCTCTCTCTCTCTCTCTCTCTCTCTCTCTCTCTCTCTCTCTCTCTCTCTCTCTCTGTAGGAAAACTGATATTTCCATGTGAAATTTTAACGCATCATCCCTATCCTTCAATAGCTTATTGAGGGCAATAAATTTCTCCCTCACCCCAAATTCCTTTCCTCTGACCATCATTTGGGAGAGGGACAAAGCAGCTTAACCACAACCGTCCTTTCTCTCTCTGTAAATGCAGCATTTTATAGAAACCATTTGTGTATATAATCATTAATAAGCTCTGTTTTTCAACTTGGTGATTAGGGTTAAATTGTATTGTAAATATTTTGTCCGTTCTACATGTAAACATTGTTCAGTCTGTTTTGGATTGTTACTGCTGTAATTTGTTTGTTAATTGTTGTTGAGTAGTTCTTGAAAAGATTTTTATCCTGGTAGTTTTCAGTGTTGGAATTATACTGTAACAGTTATAAGTTTCTGGAAATAGGATCAAGGTTTTTTTATGACTGACAGAATAGAAGAAGTCTTCAAAGTTTAAAGAACATTTCTTTGGAAATTCGTTTCGCTTGTGTTGGATGTAGCTTAGAGTAACACAGATGTAAGTTTATTTCTTTACTGAAATTTGTATATATTCTATTTCATGTTTGTGGTGTTTTGTAGTTAAATCAAACTATTATCAATTCTTTGTTTATTATGGAATTTCTTTTTAGTAAGTTTGTATTTTGTGTTTTCAGTTTCTTGAACCTCGTCGCCCTGCACTACTAGCAAAGTACTCATCATTGGTTCTCTGGTCTTGGAGTACTGACCAACTATAAGCTTTTACAGTTATGGTCAACTTAAGTTGTGGTGCTTAGTGTTAAGTGATTTAAAGCTTTAAGTTGGTTTAAAGTGTCTTGTGATATCAACTTGAACTTTATATCAAATTTTTAATAAAGTGTGACGTGAGTAACAGTATCTGTGTCTTTTCTACATCTCATCCCTGTGGCTTTGAAGAACACGGCAGCTACATCAGTTCAAGAAAATCTCGTGATCGAAAATGCAGGAATCTAGCGAAGTTGCTGTGTCTATAGTCAGCGAAGATTGTCTCGAAGTGATACAAGAGCAAATGAAAACTTTGAAAAATGCCTAAACTGCTGCTCTGTCTGCCGTGACCAAAAGGAGAAAAGAGATCTTTAGACTAATGGATAATTGTGATAATCTTCATCTGGTGAAGTCTGAAATGATTATTTTGTGCAAGTTACGTGATAAATATGATGAATGTTTTCAGCAATATGAGAAGCATTTAACAGATTCCAGTGAACGAAACACAGTAAATAGGAGGCATTCAGAAAATACAGTATCTATTGATCGTTTCATTACAGAAATGAATAACTGGGTCAAGGAAAGTGAATTACAATTGACTGCAGACCTTGATAGAAAAAGTCTTTGTTCCTCATCCACTAGCAGGACCAAGTCCAGCAGAACTAGTGTAAGATCTGCTCGCCTCAAAGAGAAAGCTAGACTGGCAGAATTGATGGCTCAACATGCTATGAGAGAAAAAGCAAAAGTGATGGAAGAGCAAGCACTCAGACTTAAGCAGGAGAGGGAAGAGCAAGAATTTATACTTAGAAAAAAGAAAGAGCAATTGGAATTAGAAACAAAAATTGCAATGTCTCAAGCAAGAGAAAGAGTTTATGCTGAAGCTGACAATATCTCGGATATCGTGCCGAAAGATACTCCTTCCCAGTTGAATCCAAATGTAGACCTGTTCCAACCACAACCTTCAGATATAACAGCAGATACTCCTCAGTTGAAAGCGAATGTTCCCTGTAGTTCTAGCCAGTGTCGGTTCCCTGAGCCAAATCTTGATATACAACTACAGTCCCAACAAGAGATGCTCCTGAAGACACAGCAACACATGACTGCAGCAATGTTGCTTCCAAGCATAGAAGTACCAAAATTTAAAGGTGATCCTATTGAGTTTGCCAATTTCATGATGGCATTTGATTCCAGAATTGCCCCAAATGCTTCGGGTGATGCTGACAAACTGTACTACTTTATCAGCAACTTGAAGGGGAAGCCAAAGACTTGATAAGTGGATGCTTGTATATGAGTTCTTCAGAAGGATATACTACAGCTAGGAATTTGCTCAGTCAAGAGTATGGCGATCCCTACAAGGTGTCGATGGCATATATTAAGAAACTTATTTCTTGGTCTGCACTGAAACACGAAGATCCTCATGGCTTGTATACATTTGCTTTATTCCTTATTAAGTGCAGACATGCCATGACCAACTTGTCACACATGGAAGTACTAAATCATCTTCCTAACCATCAAGCAGTTGTTAAAAAACTTCCGACATTCCTTCAGAACAAGTGGTGTAGCCTGGCTGGACATTTGAGGGAAGAAAAGGGAGGAGTTGATTTTGCAGATTTGGTTGAATTTGTTTATAAAAAGGCAAAGGCAGCAAACGACCCAGCATTCAGCAAGTTTGCTCTTCAAAATAATTATTCAAAGCCTGAAAACAACTCTGGTAGCTTCAAATTCAGATCTTGTCAACAAAAGAGCAAAAGTTCAAGCTTTGCTACCCAAGCAGAACTGAATCCAGAAAATAGAAAGACATCAATAGTGTCTGAGAAAGAGAAATCATGTCCAATGTGCAAGAAAAACCATGATCTTGACGATTGCTGGAATTTTGCTAAGAGGACCTCTGAAGAAAAAATAGATTTCCTTAAGGAGAGAAGGTTGTGTTTTGGATGCTTTGGTCTCAACCATACCTCTAAAGGATGTATGAAAAGGAAGCAATGTAAGACATGCTCTAAGAGGCATCCCACATCACTGCATATCGACGGATTCAAGCTACATAAAGAGAATGATAGCTCATCTAGCAAAGAAGCAAGTGAAATTATTGTTAGCACATGTACTACCAATCATGTTAGTGAAGTAAATACAATATTACAGGCTATTCTCCCAGTAAAAGTATATCAGAAAGGAAACAAAGTAGTTTTGGACACTTATGCCTTTTTTGATAATGGCAGCACTGGTTGTTTCATCACAGAGAGTTTACGAGAGCAGATAGGTGCATCTGGAACAGAGACATGTTTAAAGCTCCAAACCATGCATGGCGTAAACATTGTGAATACTTTGGCGGTTAATAATTTGTGTGTTACAGATATGGAAGGAAACAGCACTATTGATCTGCCAAAAACTTTTACTCGTCAAGATATCCCAGTGAGTCACCAACAGATACCAAAACCAAAATTGCTCAAAAAGGTAGCCGGTCTGAGGAATATTGCTGATTTAATTCCTGATTATAGAGCAGATCTGGAGATTGGTTTGTTGATTGGCAGTAATTGCCCTAAAGCACTGCAACCATTAGAGGTGCTTCCAGCAAAGGGTCAAGATTCCTTTGCAGTTCTTTACCACCATGGATGGACTGTTAGTGGCCCTCAACATTTTAAATACTCTTCAGAGAAGAACAGTATTTCATGTCACCATGTCTTTCTTCAGGAAGTTGAAAGGGTAAAGGAGTGTTTTCATCCTGCAGCTGTGGTCCATATGTTTGAAAGAGACTTTAGTGAGAAAGATGTTGGTAGAGTTCCTGATGAGAAGGGTCTGTCACAAGAAGATCAACAGTTCCTCAACGAAGTGGCAGAAAACATTCAGTTTACCAATGGACACTACCAGCTTCCCCTACCATTTAGAACCAATAAAGTTAACTTGGTAAACAATAGAGAACAGGCAGTGAAACGAGCACAATGGAAAAGAAGAAAAATGAAACTAAATCCAAAGTACCATGAAGATTATGTGGAATTTGTTGAGAAATTGGTGTCTGAAGGATATGCTTATAAGGTTCCGGAGGATCAGTCGTATGATGAACAGCCTGCATGGTATCTACCTCATCACGGTGTCTACCATCCAAAAAAGCCAAATAAGATTAGAGTAGTCTTTGACTGTAGTGCTAAATACCAGGGTAGTTCCCTTAATGACAAGTTGATGCAAGGTCCTGATATGACTAATTCCCTGATTGGAGTGCTCATCAGATTTCGTCTAGAAAGGGTGGCCTTGATGGGTGACATAGAATCTATGTTTTACCAAGTTCAGGTACCAAAGGTTCAACATAAATACCTAAGATTCTTATGGTGGCCTGGTGGTGAACTTGAAAGCGAACTTACAGAGTATCGAATGGGTGTTCACATCTTTGGAGCAGTATCATCACCTAGCATCGCCAATTATGCTTTGAGGGCAGCAGCTGACCATGCAAGAGATAAGTATGGTCCAGATGTAGAACGCACCATTAAGACTAATTTTTATGTGGATGACTATTTAAAGTCTGTACCTTCAGAAGAGCAGGCATTAAGACTTGTGAAAGACGTTACAGCAGCATTGAAGGAAAGAGGTTTTCGGCTGACAAAGTTTGTGAGTAACAGCAAGCTGGTGTTGAAATCAATCCCACAAGAGGACCGTTCAAAAGATCTTCAAACATATGATCTTGACTATGATGAACTTCATGTAGAAAGAGCTCTTGGTCTTCAGTGGAATATTGAAAATGTGTAACCAGGACAGAATTAACACTTTTTGAAAGTGTACGTAACGTGCTCTACGATCTTTCTTCATGAAACGGAGGTGTATGAAAGTTCTCTCACGACAACACTTACATCTATTTTTCTCCTCTCTCTCTCTCTCTCTCTCTCTCTCTCTCTCTCTCTCTCTCTCTCTCTCTCTCTCACCGTGTATCGCCTCTCTCTCTCTCTCTCATTGTTTTCCGAAGTTCACCCACCCGAATAGCACTCATTCTCACCAAATCAATTAAATGGACCATTTAAAGAAACGCAATAGTTTCTACAAAAATAGGTTTATTATTCAAATAACCCAACAAGAAATGAATAAAACAAAGCAAAGATTAAAATGCATAATAAATGAAATATCGAGTTAGATAACTAAACTCTGAACTGCAAAACACTTCTGATTAAAGAAGTCTCACTATGGCTAATAGCCTGAAAATATCCAAACTCACACATACTCCCCAAATCAATAACTAGTCATGTCAAAAGCAGTCTACCACATGTTATTCGAAACAGTCCACACTATCCACTCTGTCCACCGACATCTGTCCACAGACATCTGTCGGAAGAATTAAACATGATAGAAAACTCCCAAAAATATATGAAATGCAAAACACAATAATGGAAAGTGTAAAATGCATAGCCAAGATATGGCAAACGTAACATGACAAAATAATAATATGAAAGAGGTATGAATATTCATATTAAATCTCCCACACCAGTTCAAAAGTTCATAATGATTAGAAAATCATGGTAAAAAATCACAAGTTCAATTTCCTCCCATAAAAACAGAGATTTGAAACTCTACCTTATCTGCCGATTTAAAAGCCTGGATCCTCTCCAAAGCTACGTCTAGACAACTGCAGTTCTATCACGTTAATGAACGATCAAACTCACTTTTAGGGCAGATTTTGGCATAATCTAGATCAAATTAACGCACGTACTCACGAATATACATAACACTTCGGAAGATCACCTGACCGGCAATATTGTTGAGGAATCAAACTATTTGCTGAATACAAAGATTTTAAATCGAGTCTCTCGACCCAGTTCCATCTGACTCCAAAAATTCTTTCATCACATCTTAAAGCATTGAAGCTATGAAATGCATATATGTGTCCTTTAAAATTGTAGCAGCCATATTTTCTGAAATTAATGACTACTTTACTTTCTCCGCAAGCTTGGACCCAAAACCACTTACAAGGAGAGGTATTTTGTCAACAGTATGTTCCCTCTATGATCCTCTTGGTTTTGTGGCTCCTTTTCTTTTGCCAGCTAAGAGAATTCTTCGTGAAGTTTGTCAGGATAGCAGCTTGGGATGGGATGATGTTATTCCCGAAAAATACCTGAAGCCCTGGAGAAGGTGGCTTGATGATTTACCAATCCTGGGTAACTTAAAGATTCCAAGATGTGTCAAACCAAAGGAATTTGGTACAGTGACTTCCACACAGCTGCACATGTTTTCAGATGCTAGTAATGAAGGCTATGGTGCTGCAGCATACATAAGACTTTCCGATAACAGTGGGAGGATTTCTACTGCTCTGCTGATGGGAAAGTCTAGAGTGTGTCCTGTAAAGGCAACAACCATACCCCGACTGGAATTGACTGCTGCAGTGGTGTCCATAAATCTAGCACAACACATTTTGAAAGAGCTGCAGATTACAGTGGACCAGACATTCTATCACACAGATTCTACAACAGTTCTTCACTATATTTTTAGTTATAGAAAGAGGTTTCCTATATTTGTTGCAAATACAGTGAAAGTAATTAAGGATTTCTCTGAAAATACACAGTGGAGATATGTTCAGAGTAAAGAGAATCCTGCTGATATTGCATCAAGAGGTTTCACAAGTCAGCAAATTCTGAACAGTAACATTTGGTTTGATGGCCCATATTTTCTTAGAGGACCAGAGGAGCTGTGGAAAAATGATATGCCCCAAGGTGTAGTTGAATTGGAAGGATCTACAAGTTTTGCAGTGCATCCAGAAGATGAGGAGGGAAATGCTGTTGATAAGTTTCTTAAGTATTATTCTTCATGGCATCGGTTGAGGATGGCTGTTGCTGTGTATCACCGTCTTTTTTTCATACTGAAATCTAAGAGACAAGCTAGACTTAATGGTTTAATTACAGCAGAAGAATTAGATGCTGCTGGAAAAGCAGTCATCAGATATATCCAGAAGAAAACTTTTAGTAAGGAAGTGACACTCTTACAAAAGAGCGAAGGGTCAAGGGGCCGAGGACTTTGTAGTAGCAGTAGCATATATAAACTAGATCCCTTCATTGATCCTAAAGACAGGCTTCTTCGCGTTAATGGACGGCTCTCCAAAGCAGAAATTTCAGCTGGCGAGAAACATCCAATGATATTACCTAGAAAGAGTCATATTACCACTTTGATTATTCGTTACACACATGAAAAATTAGCTCATGCTGGACGCAACCATGTGATGGCAAAACTTAGAGAACTTTACTGGATTATCCGTACCAATGCAAGTGTCCGCCAGGTTCTACAAGATGTGTCATTTGCAGAAAAATGAGAAACCCTGTTCTAAACCAGAAGATGGCTGATTTACATTGGAAAGAGTAATTCCAGCTGCTCCATTCACACACACAGGTGTTGACTTCTTTGGGCCACAGGAAGTCAAAGAAGGAAGGCAAATCAGGAAGAGGTACGGTGTATTATTTACTTGCTTGTCTACAAGAGCAATTCATATAGAGACAGCCAATTCCTTAGACACATCGTCCTTCATAAATGCTTTAAGAAGGTTTGTTGCTAGAAGAGGAAATGTAAAGATTTGGTGTGACAATGGGACAAACTTTCATGGAGCTGAGAAGGAGTTGAGGAAGTCACTGCAAGAGATGAATGATGATCAGGTCAGAGCTTTCCTCTCAAAAGAAAGCATCAGCTGGACCTTCAATCCCCCTAAAGCTAGTCATATGGGAGGTGTGTGGGAACGTCAGATTAGAACTGTGAGAAAGGTCTTGACTCCTCTCTTCAAAGAACATGCTGGACGACTGGATGATGAGAGTTAC
>JANJGK010009309.1:15000-22247 GCA_039081455.1 Macrobrachium rosenbergii
ATTCCTGTAGGTTCTACCAATAATATTTTGTCAGTACTGAAAATCGGTTTTTTGTAGGTTCTACCTATAACATTTTGTTAGTTACTGAAGATGCGTTTTCTGTAGGTTTCTACCAATAATATTTTGTCAGTCACTGAAGATAGTATTTCTGTAGATTCTACCAATAATATTTGTCAGTTACTGAAGATGGGATTTCTGTAGGTTTCTACCGATAACATTTGGCAGTTACTGAAGATGGGACTTCTGTAAATTTCTACCAATAATATTTTATCATTTACCGATGATGGGATTCCTGTAGGTTTCTGCCAATAAACTAAAACGATATTGTTAAGGGGAAATCATATGAATAAATTCTAAGTAAATTATCTTATAAAATACAATATATAGTCATTTGAGTATACGCTTTTTGTCATTTTAATCCAGCTAACATAAATCCAAGGAATATCAATCAACCAGTCATCCATTAGGCTACATATAAGGAATTATAATCAGTGAAGCCTCCGTCTCTCATTGGAAATAAATAGAAATAAAATTTCATTATATAATACAGTATACAATCATTTGAATATAAATTTTCTTTGTTATTTAATGCAATTAACATAAATCCAAGGAATATCAGTCAGTCAGTCACCGCTTTTCATAACGATTTTCAACTCCAAGAAAGCCTTTGTGTCTCAGGGGAAATAAATATAAATAGAATTATATTTTTTTTACAATATAATATACTGTCATTTTGGTATACAACTTTTTGTTGCTTTTTAATCCAGTTAACATACCAATAAATCAAAGATATAACTATCAGCCTGTGACCTTTTACGTATATGAATATTATAACTCAATGAAGCCTTTGTTCCTCGATGGAAATAAACAAAAACAAAATTCCAGAAGCGGAAGACGATCCCTTGTCATGGATCCTCCAAGGAAATCCGATCTTCTCGCACGGGAGGGGGAGGGGGTGATATTTTGGGAAGCGAAAATCGCAGTTATGAGAGTAATGAAGTATCGCTTAGAGGAAATACTGAAATTCAATAGCGGGAGGAGATCGATCGCTTCTGAGCTCCGATACGCGACGAGAGAATAACGGAAAGGATTCGGAGCCAGCTTCAGTGGAACGCTTCAGGTAATGTGGGGTTGTTCATGTCCTCGTGAAGTATTCGTCATTAAAGCTGGAATACTTAGGCAATATATAGTTGTCAGACGTTTTAAATCGCAAATGACAAATGTTTCTGAAGTATTGTTTTAGTTCTCGACTTTCTTTATAAGGAATACTTAGGCAACATATAGTTGTTAGGGGGGAATAGTTATCGGACGTTTTAGCTTGCAAAGGACGGGCATTTTGAAGTATTATTTTCATTCTCGTCTCAAGACAATACTTATGTATCATATATCTTTCTTTAGATAAATTATTAGGTAAAGAAGAGCTCTTTTGGGGGGAATATATAGTAGACGTTTAACTCGAAAATGACAGAAATTTTTGAAGTCTAGTTTTATTCTCATTCCAAGACAATGATTTTTACAGTTCCATAATCTTCATCTAGGTAAATGATGTTTATAAATGAAGATAAAATTTAGAATCTATATTCTATTCATTTATAGACATCATTTATCTAAAAAAAAATGACATGACACAAAACCATCGCCTCGGGACCAGATCATAAATAAAGACTTCACAAATATTCATCATTTCCAAGTTAAAACGTCTAATAATTACAGTTATAATACAGACTATAATGGAGAATCTTCATAAAAGTTGTACGTGTGAGTGTTTATGTTTACATTCTCCAAACCACATTTAATGTAATCAAAGAATGTCCTCCCTTAGAAAATATCAGTGAAAAGAACCATTTGACGAAGGGATATTTGTTGAGAAGAGAAAATTGCTCACCTAAATAAGCAGAGATTTCGCTTTTAAAGAATATGAAAGCTACAGGCAAGTGATTTCTGTTTACCCGTCAGAATAATCAGTGGGTGAAAGTGGAAGGTTTGAGAAAATTAGTCATAAATTGTTTGACGATTTCAAAATAGAAAAAACGAATGTAAAAATAAATTCATACTCTTCTTTATTGTGTGATGTCACTCAGTATTTAAATGGGAAATACTTCTAGTATCCGAATACAAATCATTAATATTAAATTCTTACCCGTTATTCTCGAAGTTTAATATGAAAGCGACATTGGCCGTGGAAGCTGAGCTAGATTTTATGGATGCCAAAAGGAAAAGTTGTATATGGTAACACTTTGGCCAACCCTATTTTAATTTATCGAAAGTCACGTGGATACGTCAGATCAGTAAAGCTGAATATTTCCATCTCATGATTACACACAAAGACGAGGGATGAAACACACTGGATCTGAATTCTAAAACAAGAGACAATTTTTGTCTCGGAAGAAATCGATGAAAGAAACGACCAGGTTCTGCTAATGGTGAATATTTAAGTATGATTCTGTTTCATTTGCAGAAGGAAATGAGAGTAGATTTTCTTTTATTTAAAGTCGAAGCTGGGTACAAAGGAAGCGAAGATGTCCTTAAAAGTTTCATAATCCGGCCTGATAATGCAAAGGTTTGAGCGTTTCCTTATTACGGGACTTTTTCAGGAAATAAATGCGCTTAGGACTAGCATAAAAAAGGTAGAATTTTCTGTATTTTTTTCACAAAAGTGAGGATTCGAAGCAGATGATTCTTTGTATTTCGCAAACGTTTGTTTCTGCAGTTCTTGGTAATTATGCATGTTATTGAACAACAGAAATGGTTGAGATAGTATTCAATAACTTTTAATTTCACTATCTGGCAAAATATCCATATTTTCAAAAACTTTAATATTTTGAATTAAGCTTTCCAGAACTTTTTAAACCAACAACTTGATAAATATAGTTATGAAAAAGATACCACTATTCCTTAGACCACCTGAAAAATCAATTAACTTCAATTTCTCATACCCAAAAGATACATAAAGATTTGCCCCAAAGTATCTGGTTGTACCAAATTCTTGGTGCATGCTCCCTAGAGCAAATAGATCCCAGTTGTTCAGATCTCCAAGAAGAAAGACAGCTATCTGGGATTGTTAATTTAAACGACAAGGGTTTCTTCTGGTACAAGGTAGCAGCCTTCAAAGTTTGCCTGTACAACACTCTGGGTGTCTGTGCAAGAGATAAGTTAACTGGAGACTGAGGTCTTGAACTGGGAGGCCGTGTGAGAGTGATTGGTTTTATGTATTTTTCTCTTTCATGCTCAGTTAAAATATTCCTCTGTAAAATAATATATTTTAATATTCTGGGGAAGCAATAGGAAAAATTACAACTATTATCTATTAATTTGTTAATATATTTTTTTCTTTTTTAATAAGTGATCTCTTCTTTCTGTATTTCCCATTGCCTTCTGCTACTTCTTTTAAATGAACACCGTATATATTATTTGGAAGCTTCAGTTTCAAGTCAGTGGCCCCTTTGGGTTTGTTTCTTATGAATAAGTTCATCTTCGTATAATAATAATAATAATAATAATAATAATAATAATAATAATAATAATAATAATAATAATAATAATAATAATAATAACCTGAAAATTCAAGTGGGTCCGTGCCGTCAGTGTACCCCACGTGGTACACTGCAGGCGTTACTAAAGGTTGTTCTGAATCATCCCTTCAGCCCCTACCTGCACTCACTTTTCCAGCCTTTTACCTTACCTCCATCCCACTTCCTCTCTTACATCTCGCTGACAAGTGCCACAGGAAAGGAAGTTTTCCCAACACGTAAGAATAGATTGTCAATATTTTATATGTTCAGTTGAAGGGTAAAAATATGTTCGCTCTTTCATAATATTTCAGAAATATTCCCTATACATTTCCCTGACCTCGGCTCTCTGGAAATGAGAAAAATAGAGAAGAGATGACGACAGGCAAAGGGCAAAGGCAATATCGAATGCACACCTTCATAATAACAGAGAAGCGTTTTGTAGAGGGAAAATCCATAAGCCTTCGGAAAACAATTTCCAATATACCATTTCCAGTCGGGCAACAAACAGTCACTGGGACCCTTCTGATAACAGCGGGAGAATGCAGTCCTGGGAAACCTCTCCGTTTTTCTTCTAGCAGTCCTGAAAGTTTACAAATAACTCTCTAGAATTATTATTGTAAAGTTTGTGTTGATAAGGTATTTGTTATGAAGAAGTTCCTTTCTGGTAATCTTAAATGTAAATGATATTATACATCAACATATGATATCGTATGCACGAATGAATATATATATATATATATATATATATATATATATATATATATATATATATATATATATATATATATATATATATATATATATATATATATATATGTATGTATATATATATATATATATATTATATTATATATATAATATATATATATATATATATATATATATATATATATATATATGTGTGTGTGTGTGTGTGTGTGTGTGTGTGTGTGTGTGTGTGTGTGTGTGTGTGTGCACAGAGAGAGAGAGAGAGAGAATATTCCTTTAAAAAAATTATTCTACAATAGTTATATTACATTATTTTGTAAAATTACTACGTACAACCTTAATTTGTTCATCTTCTGTGGCTTTCTGTAGCCCCCCAAAAAAGACGAATACGGAAAATCTAATTAAATCTAATTCAGGTTATTCCATCTTATATTCAGGAAATTCTGGGGACTTTCAATGCCTAGAGATAAGAAGGGTTTATTCCCATGCTACAACATCAAAGCTTTACTTGACTGGATCACGATTGAGTAATTAGTTGTAGGAATTCCTCACTCTTCTGTAAAAGATTGTAAATACTGTTATTATCATTATTACAATCTTGTTAGAGTTATAATCTTTGTTAAAGGTATTTTTATATTGCATCTAAGATAAAGCATTGAAAAGTGACTTGCTATATGATTAGTTTGTATTAATTGCTTTCTAAATATAAGTGAAAATCTTATATTTTGGAGTATCAGTTAATGAATGTATCTGGCTAATTAATTATGACAGAATTTACTTATCATTCTTCCTTATATGTATGACAGGAATCCAAACCACAGGTTTTAACCAATGAAACAATTCTTACATTGCCTTTACATCTTTCCTGAAAGGCTATGACATTTACTTGTTTCTTTACCATATGTCTGTTTCGTCCATTCTTCAACAGATTTGTAGGTTAAGCCTCCTTTCCACTCAGTAATCTTAAACACCTGGGAGGTCTTTGCTTTAAAGCAAAGGGCTCTACTGGGAAGTAAAAGGTAAATCATATTCATATCTCACTTCAATCAAAGATTTTACTCCGTCTTTTTGTTAATATATAATGCCCAAGGACTCATTGTTGTCTGTCTTTCTCGATGAAAATCATGATTTTTTAAAAATTATGTGCGACTTTTAGTGCATGGCCCTTGCCAGGATAAAAATAAATAACTGGAAAGTTGAAGGTAATTTCATAATAATGCTGATAAACGTCAATTTAAAATAAATCCCTACATATAACAAAACAAAAAAAATAATGATACCCTTACAATGTTTTCTGTCATTTTAATGTCACTAATGTCGCTACCTTTGCAAGGATCAAATCAATAACTGGAAATTTTAGGAGTAATTCTATAACTAAAACTTATACTGACAAACTGTATCCCTTGTCAATTAAAAAAAATTCCTCACACAATAAAAAAAATATTGCTATCGATAACGTCTTTTATATCATTGTAACTTCGACTTCAGTTTTATCCATTTGTATATTTCTCGTACTCCTGTCTAAGGCTTTATATGATACACCTTCCTGGAGTTACGAATGGAGAAAGAACGTGCTTGTGGGCACGCAAAAAAATATAGAGACTAAACTCCATCTGAGCCTTTGAACCAGACGGGATAAAAAAAAAAAAAAAGCATCAGAGAAATTGAATCTCCTGCAGTCGAAGGATAAAAGTCAGATGAAGTATAAAAGATTTTTTTTTTTTTTTTTTTTTCAAAAAGAAAAGATTGACCAAAACAAAACCAGAGAGCAACTTGCGAAAAGGAGACAGGCTCTTCCATGGCAAGAGAGATTATCCTTTCGAGGACATTTTTTTTATTACGAGTTACAATTTCGTAAGAATATAAAGCCAATAAAAGCTTGCAAAAGAAGTGAGAGAATTTGTGGAATTAATTTATTTCTGTTAGCTTTGAAATTCACGACAATAGAACTTGTAAAATCAAATGAAAATATCTGGATATTTTATTATCAAATATGTGAAAAACATATGTTTCAAATCTTTGACACATAAGTTTTTCGGACTCCTTATCTCATGTTGCATGCATTTCTGATCATTAATGTTGGTGAAATCACTCGTTTTTGTGCGTTTTTAGCCAGTCATATAAACAAAACACGAAAGGACTCCAGTGTAAATCCAGGGTTTTTTAGGAGGAACCAAAACATGAGTGAGTTTTGCCTACATGGTTGGTCTAAAATAGACACCACAATATTATCAGCCAGAAAATATATGGTTCATATCATCAATCAGTATCAGTCACAAAAGACATTACAAAATATAGATCCCACAAGGCCATTGACACCTTGCTTAACCTAAGTTAACCAACTTTATGTAGGGCACTTGGTCCTTCCCTGGAATAAATACCACCACCTTCCTTCAGTCACTCACCTGTCTCATCCGTTCACTAACAGCAACTTCAGGCCTTATAAAATTATACATTGTCCCAAAGTTCTGTCTTTATATACCCTTCTTTTAATATATTCATGTTGCAGCAAATATCAAAACCATGTGAGAAGACAATATATATTGACATTTAATAAAAAGGACTTGCGGAACTCTTGACATAGCTAGCAAATTTTCTTACCAAAGTCAGCATCGAACCAACAAAAATTATGGTAAGAATTCTCTGAAGGACTTTGTGAAGGGGACCCTTTAGAAGTTGAAAGTTATCCTTCGAGGGATAGATCTCTGTCAACTGCACTGCAATGCCCTTAGTAATTTGTGGACATCAGAATTTTCACTGAGAGCAAAGTAAAGAACTTCTAGCAGAAGGAAACGTCTCTCCTGAAGAGATTTGAAAAGTCTTCCTTCTACAGTTTGAGAAATTTATGTTAGGGATTCTCTGAAGTCAGTCATGTTTAATATCCTAATTAGGTTTAAGGTAAATTACTCTCGTTATGACAGAGTCAAGATGGAAATCATATCTATAAAAGGGATATAACGCAATTTAATCTCATGCAACGATTTCAGCGGTGATAAGATTAAACAGTAACTGGCACAATTCCTCGTA
>JANJGK010009310.1:0-22242 GCA_039081455.1 Macrobrachium rosenbergii
TATCAGCTGATCAGTGTAAAGAGTACAAGATACTCAAACATAATGTGCTACAAGTTTACCAGATGACCCCTGAATATTATAATGAAAGATTCAGAGCTTTGAGAAAGGATGACAAGATAACTTTCTTGGATTATGCCTACAAAGTAAGAAGATGTTTTAAACGATGGTTGGAGGCTGCTAAAGTTAAATCTATGGACGAACTTGAGGAGTTAGTAGTTCTAGAACAATATATTAGAGGAATTCCTGAACACATAAGAGCCTATTTAAGAGAGAGAGAGGTTAAGAAACTTGACAAAGCTGCTACATTGAGCGAAGATTTTAATATAATTTCTAGCAAAAGAAATTATAATGTCAAGTACCAGAACCAACAACGCACAGGTTTCAGATCTCATCCAAATTTCAGGAACATTACAACTGGAAATCCTTCTAGTGGCTATGCCAATACAAAGCTAGGTAACACCCCTCAACAATTGAATGTTAAATCCTCATCATCCAGTCTGTTCTCAAGACAGATACAGAAGACTAATGTTGTCTGCTACAAGTGTGGAAGAGTAGGACACTACAGTCGAGATTGTTATCAGACACAACAGCAGACCAAACCAGTTGGTCAAGTGGTTAAAGGTAACCAGGTGAAGCAAACTACGAAGAGCAGTGTGGGGAAGACTGAGACTAAACAAGCAGAGTGTTTAGCAACCAGTGGAAATGTAACTTCAAGCAGTGAGTGGCTGAGCAGCTTGGAGGCTTTTAAGCCATATATCTATGAAGGTACGCTGACAACTCAAGGAGGAAGTGTGCAGGTACCAGTCAAGGTATTACGTGATACGGGGAGTAACCATAGTGTGGTAGTTCGTGGTGCTCACCCACAGTTGGAGAAGAATCTCACCGGAGATTCAGTTATTTTGAAGGGTATAGGAGGAGAAGAGGTAACTCCTATATGCCGCTTGCATTTGTCCTGTGAATTGGTGACAGGAAATGTTGATTTTGCTGTAAAGGACTCACTAGCTGTTGAAGGTGTACATGTTTTACTGGGTAATGAAGTTGGTGGTGTACCATTTGTTCCTTGTCCTGTAGTGACAGACAAACCGTTAAGGATTAGTCCTACGGTTGATTTAGAGAAGAAAAACCCCCACCTGTTTCCAAGTTGTGTAACTACCAGGAGTATGAAGAGAACTATGTCTGCAAGTGAAAATACTGAGGATTTACCTGCACCAGAAGAATCAAGTGAAGGATCTCTAAGCTTAGAAGAACTGTTCCAGGAAAGTGAAGTTTCCCCTAGTGTTAGTAATGAAGAGATTTCCCAAGAAGACGAGGATCCTGTTGTTATTGAAGAGACTCCGAGTAGTCAAAGTGTTCCTGAAGATGGTAATGAAACTACAGAAGCAGAGTTAGCAGATATGGAGAATTCAGCCCTTGAAGTTGGTCAAGTGACTAGAGAGAAGCTAATGAAACTGCAGAAGAGGGATACAACATTGGCTGATCTGTTCTTCAGAGTTGTTGATCAAGAAGAGATGCAACAAACCTCCACCTGTTATTATCTAAAGGAAGGATTGCTAATGAGGAAGCATCGACCTGCAGATATACCAGGAAATGCAGAATGGGGTGAATATCATCAAATTTTGATTCCATATCCATTGAGGAAACAAGTTGTAGCAGTAGCGCACGAGTCTGGACATATGGGAATCAGGAAGACTGTTGAGAAGATTATGAAGTATTTTTTCTGGCCTGGACTTCACAAGGATGTTAGCAGATTTTGCAGAATGTGTCACACGTGCCAGATAGCTGGAAAACCAAATGAAACCATTCAGAAAGCACCCCTACAACCCATAGAAGTTAGAGGAGAACCCTTTAGCAAGGTAATTATAGATGTGGTTGGGCCACTTCCGAAAACAAAGAAAGGAAATGAATATCTATTAACATTAATGTGTCCAGTGACTAGGTATCCTGAGGCGATTCCTGTAAGAAGTATAAGTGCAAAGGTAATTGGTGAGAAGTTGGTGGAGTTTTTCTCCAAGTTTGGAATACCAGAAATTGTGCAAAGTGATAGAGGAACGAACTTTACTTCAAAATTATTCCAGGGTGCGATGAACTTGTTAGGAGTAAAACAACAGTTATCAACTGCTTATCATCCAGAGACTCAAGGAGCCTTGGAAAGGTTCCACCAGACATTGAAAAGTATGTTAACTAAGTATTGTAATGAATCAGGAAGAGAATGTTATTTGAAGTTAGGAATGCTTATCAAGAAAGTATGGGATGTTCACCAAATGAAATGATTTTTGGTCGAGACATTAGGGGTCCATTGAAGATTCTTGCAGAGAATTGGGAAGAAAATCAAGAGGAAATCCAAGGAGAATATGTGAAGAACTTGAGGAAAAGATTAAGAGAAATTAGAAAATTCTCTTTAGAAAATTTGAAAATAAGTCAAGAGAAAATGAAAAGGAAATATGATGCTAAAACTAAGCTAAGAAATTTTAGTATTGGACAGCAAGTTCTAGTGTTCTTACCAGTGAAAAGATTTCCCCTTACCAATAAGTTTCAAGGTTCTTATAGGATAATAGAGAAGTTAAGTGATCGAACTTATGTGATTGAAACACCAGGAAGAAGAAAACGACAGAGGAAGATACATGTGAATCTTTTGAAACCTTACTTCTCAGAGACTAAAACTGAAACAGTGTCAATAACACAGACAACTTCATCTGCAAAGGACGATGACGGCTACGAATTGGGAGCTGAAAGCAAGATGAACAATTCTTCAATATTAGAAAATTTGGAAGATAAACTAAAACATTTGAGTGTTGAGCAAAGTAGTGAATTAAGTGAAGTAATTCAAAGTTTCCCTGAAATTTTTGCAGATGTACCTAGGCGTACCAATCTGACAAAGCACGAGATAAAGATCAGAGAAGATGGAAAACCTTTTAAAATGAGAGCTTATCGCTTATCACCTTTTCATCGAGATGTTTTGAAGAAAGAAGTTGAATATTTGTTGCAGCATGGATTAGCAGAACCCAGTTCAAGTCATTATAGTTCTCCTTGTGTGTTAGTGAAGAAACCAGATGGCTCATTTAGGATGAGTACTGATTATAGGAAACTGAATTCCATCAGTGTGGCTGACAATTATCCTTTGCCTCTTATTGATCAATTACTTGATGATATTGGGCAAGCCAAATTTGTTTCCAAGATAGACTTGTTGAAAGGATATTATCAAATTCCCTTAGATGAGAATGCTAAGTTGCTATCAGCTTTCATTACTCCTTTTGGACTGTATCAATACACTGTTTTGCCGTTTGGTCTGATGAATGCACCTGCAACATTCCAGCGAGTGATGGATCAACTACTAGGATCAATAGAAGGAGTAGGTGTATACCTTGATGACATTGTGATTTATTCTAATACATGGGAAGAACATCTGAAGATATTAAGGAAAGTGTTCAAGAAACTTCGGGAAGCAGGACTAACAATCAACTTACAAAAAAGTGAGTTTGGAAAGGCAACTGTACAGTATCTAGGATTTGAAGTTGGAAAAGGCCTTCTCGCTCCTATTGATGCTAATGTAGAAGGTATCTGTAAGGCTACCCCTCCTACTACAAGGAAACAGCTACAAAGATTTTTGGGCATGGCTGGATTTTATCGCCGATTCTGTCCAAATTTCTCAGCCGTAGTAGCTCCCTTAACTGACTTAACCAGTCCTAAAAGAAAGTTTGTTTGGACTACAGAATGTCAAGAATCAGTTGAGAAGGTAAAAGCCATATTAACTTCAAGACCAGTGCTTCAAGCTCCAGACTTCAATAAAAAGTTTGTGATACAAGTTGATGCATCTGACTGTGGAATTGGAGCTGTTCTACTTCAAGAAGATGATAACAGAATCTTACATCCAGTATGTTTCATGTCTTCAAAGTTGAAAAAGCACCAGAAAACTTACTCAACAATTGAAAAAGAAACATTAGCATTAATCACAGCATTGAAAAAATTTGAAGTGTATGTGAACCGACCTAGGTATGAAGAAATTTTAGTGTTGTCGGATCACAACCCAATCTCATTCATCAATAAGATGAAAAATAATATGAGACTGACCAGGTGGTCTTTATGCCTGCAACCGTATAATGTAAGTGTTAAACACATTTCAGGAAAAGATAATGTCATAGCAGATTATTTATCCCGTTGTGAATCATGGGATTCAAACCTGGGATAAGTAATCTTCTCGGGGGAGGAATTTCATGATGTTGCCTTGTAATACGTATATCCTCCTATAATTGACATATTTACTTTTTTTCATGTGTTATGTTTAATGATAATGGTTGTTAAAGTGTCATATTTAGTTTGGCATCAGATCTCAAAAGAGCTAATGATTACTTGATAGCGTAATTTAGAATTGTTATTATAATTTTAATAGTAACATAATTTAGAACTAATATCTTTCTTGGTAAAAGCGTAGTATGTGAACACGTGTGTGTGTCCACCAGGGCTTGTTTCATTTCAGTTGTCATCAGTTGAGATAAGAGGGAACGCTTTGTTTTGGGTTGGCGATGACAGGTTTGCAAAACAAACGCCGATTCGTCCCATACGGGCTCAAGACGAGTGATTTCATGTTGTTACATGCGTTGTTTGAGTCACGTATGCCACTTTGAGAGAAAGAATACGTGTCCTGATCAATTACGTCATGTTTTGTAAGATGCGTTCAAAACGTTTTGCTGGGATGACGTCATTTTCCTTCTAGAAGCTTCTTCTTTAGTATCTCGCACCCAAAATGCTTTAATGACGTCACTTCCCTGCTTCTAGAAGCTTCTTTAGTATCTTGCACCCAAAATGCTTTAGTGACATCACGTAATTGTTTCACTGTTACTGGAATCCTAAAATTTGTTTCATTCTGATTTCTGAGACCAGTCGATTTGGTTACCTCTCTCTCTCTCTCATTCCTAATTAGGAAGAGATTACTTTTAACGTAATTTTTTGTGGTCACTTTTAACATTAACTTTTGAGATCTGAATTTAGCAAAGTTATTTAGTTCGTAACGGCGCCTGGTAAAAAAGTGTGTATTGTGTAATGCAGCTGCAGCAAGTGATTTACAGAGGTTTTCACAAGTTTGTGTAAGGTAACGTGAATTTTACTTATAATACCATGGTATGATAAGTTAGGAAGTTGTGGTATGTGGTATGATAAGTTAGGAAGTTGTGGTATGATAAGTTAGGAAATTTTGAACAAGTGAAATCATTATTGATAAATCTTATGTGTATTTTTGTGTTTTTTTCTATTTACAATTTCTTTATATTTTCACATTTTTTTATGTTTGTGATGTAACATTTATTTACATAGCATTGTAAATATTTCTTGGTAATTTAACATTGCATACTTAATTTAACATTGCATACTTGATTTCATTTATTGAGATTTTCTTTTTAAATCTTGAGTAATTCTTGATTGTTTAAATTTTGCTTGATGAATTTAAATTCTTGATAAAATTTTTGTGAATTAGTTTTCTTTCATAATTTAATTCAAGAATTGATTGAGTGTTGTGTTATTTTTGAGTAATAGTAAATTTTTCAGATTGTGAATTCTAATTAATTGTGAATTCTAATTATAAACTTTGAATTTAAAAATAAATATTTGTATTTAACATTTTTTAGAAAAACAGTGTTTCATTTATTGACCGTCAGTGAATAGGATTGATTGTGTGTGCATAAGGCAAAGTGATAAACATGTTTTGTTCTTTTAGTTTTGCTATAGTGAATTAAGACCAGGGAAACAGAGTTTTTTGATGGAGTGATGCCCTTTTACTCTAGAAGATTTCTAGTTTAATTTTTGATACCTCACACATATTCTGATAGACTTAGTTTGATTTTTCAAGTGATTGATAAATAAGTTTTTTCTTAAGGGATCACTGTTACCTTTAGAGTACTCAGTCGTAACAATTAATGTTATGAGAGTTCAGGTATCTGGCTGAAGTGAGGTATATTTTTGAATTTTGAGATTAGTTGTGTAATAACCAGGTACTTGATACGCATCGTGACAATATGTATATATATATATACACATCTATACATATATATATATTATATATGTATATATATATATACACATAATACATATATACATATATATATATATATATATATATATATATATATATATATATATATATATATATATATATATATATATATATTATATATGTATATATATATACATATATATATATATATATATATATATATATATAAATATATATATATATATATATATATATATATATATATATATATATATATAAATATATATATATATAAATATATATATATATATATATATATATATATATATATATATATATATATATATATATATATATATATATATATATATAATATATGTATATATATATATATATATATATATATATATAATATATGTATATATATATATATATATATATATATATAATATATGTATAATATATGTATATATATATATATTATATAATATATATATATATATTATATAATATATATATATATATATATATATATATATATATATATATATAAATATATATATATATATATATATATATATATATATATATATATATATATATATGTATGTATATATATACATATATAACAGCGGTGGCCACAGCCAGGTATACATCAATGGGGAGGCGGACACAAAGACTTGTTAAAAAGGTCAATTTATTCCCGACGTTTCGTAATGGCTTCATTACATTTTCGAGGGCTGTATAAAATAAATAACATAAATTACAAAAACGGTATAAATTTAAATTTTAAAAATTAAGCACAATGGGTTACAAATAAAAAAATTAAAAACAGAAGGGACAATTAAAAAGGACAACGTAAAAAACAAAACAAAATCTCTCTAAAATATATACAATATAAATAAAAAATATATATAGATATAAAAAGTAAGAAGATCTGGACCAACCTATTCAGTGGCAATGTTAAAACTAAACAGAAAACGAAAGACTATTAAAGAGAGGTACAGTGTGCCGGCAGAGGTTTGGCTGTTTAACAAGGGGACGAGTCGTTTAATCATTAATGATTCCAAAATGGCCAATTCATGGCTGCTAGAGGCTCGCCCTAAAACAGAAAAATCCTTATTTTCAATTGAAGTTTTACATATTCTAGAGTGATTTCTGATATTCGAAAACTCTGGGCTTGTAATTTTACTGCCTGTCCTATAGCTTACTCCACGATGAGAGTCTATGCGTACCTTCAGAAGCCTCCTGGTGGATCCAATATAAGTTCCTAAATTACATTTAGGACACGTATAGCTATACACACACCCGGAGGACATATAAGGGCATAAACGATCTTTGTACTTAAATAAAGACCCGATGGTGAGAGGATTAACAGGTATCAGGTGGACCTTAATGGCTCCAAACTTACTTTGGATCTGTTGTGAAAAGTTTTTTCTAAAAGTATTATCAAATAAAAATGGAAATTTAGCATAAAAATTCAATTTAGGAACATTGTAAATTGTAGGTTTGAGGGAGAAGTACTTGTCTAGAAGCGTTCGAAGTATCTTAAAGACCAGTTCAGATGGGAAGCAGTTTTCCTTAAAATATTTACATAAAAAGGCGATCTCATCTTGGAATAGGCACCAATCAGAGGTTAGCGTTAGAGCCCTGTGGAGGAGAGTAAAAACAGAATTAATTTTAAAGTTAAAAGAACAAAAACTATAAAAATTTGACCCTAAGCCCGTAAACCTACAATTTACAGTGTTCTTTTTGGAGTTCGCTGAGATTGGTCTCAGCGAACTCCAAAAAGAACTATTCGAACTATCTCAGAGCACCTTCAGGAAGCTTCGTACGCAATGGGCCCCGTTTTTTAAGAGGACAGACTACGACATCTTGAAGGAACTTTCGAAACGTGATGACCTTGTTATCACTAGACCTGATAAAGGTAAGGGTACAGTGATTCTCGACAAACAAGAGTATATTGATAAGATGAATGTTATTCTTAGCGATCATTCAAAATTTATTGAGATTGGTGCCCCTGATTACTCCAACATATTTAAATTCGAGGATAGAATCAATAGATTTTTGAGGAACATAAAAAATGAAAATATTATCAATGAAGAAACGTATCAGCAATTATTTTCCACAGGGTCTTCTTATAGTGTTTTATATGGATTACCCAAGATACACAAACCCAGCGATCCTTTACGCCCTATACTTGCGTCTTTTAACACTCCAAACTACAAACTTGCTAAGTATCTTGTTCCTCTCCTTGAGCCTTTAACCAGGAATAATTACACCATTAATAATTCTTGTCAGTTCAAAGATATGATCCTGGCTCAGGACTCTGATCTCTATATGACAGTCTGGATGTCGAGTCACTTTTTACAAATTTACCTGTGAATGAGACGATTGAAATTATTTTAAATAAGCTTTTTACTCAGCCTGATTCTGTTTTTAATAATTTTACTCGTTCGTCTTTTAAAACCTTGTTGGAACTAGCTGTGCTGGACACAGCTTTTATTTTTAATAATAAATTATACAAGCAGGTTGATGGTATGGCTATGGGCTCGCCGCTCGGACCTACGTCCTCTAATATCTTTATGTGCTCCCTGGAGGAGCGCATGCTGGACGAATGCCCTCTCAGTTACCATCCTCTCTTTTATGTACGGTATGTTGACGACACCTTTGCCCTCTTCAGAAGAGAGTATGACTCGGACGCCTTTTTGGAATTTGCTAACTCCTGCCACCCCAATCTCAAGTTTACTCTTGAAAAGGAAGAGGACAATCGACTGCCGTTTCTTGACGTTCTGGTCACCAGATATAACAATAATTTTACTACCACGATTTTTAGAAAAAAGACTTTCACAGGATTAGGTGCCAATTTTTACAGTTATTGTTTTTATAATTTTAAGATTAATTCCGTTGCAACTCTCTTTCACAGGGCCCTTTCCCTCACCTCTAGTTGGAAAGCTTTCCATGATGAAGTAACCTTTCTTTTAGAATATTTTAAACACAATTGCTTTCCGTCTAAGATAGTTTTTAATAGCCTCAATAAAATACTTAACAAGAAGTTTTTCACTGAGCGACATACTCTTACAGTACCTAAACTACACTTTCATGCCAAATTTCCATACTGTCATGATGTCCATTTTAGAACAAAATTTACGAGCATAATTCAAAAACATTTTGGTGCCCTAGATGCTAAACTTATTCCTATCAACCCCCTAACGATTGGCTCTGGTTTTAAATTTAAGGATCAGCTTTGTGCTACGATGTCCTCCGGGGTGGTGTATAAGTATTCTTGCCCTAAGTGTAACTCGGGGATTTATGTGGGATCCACTCAGAGACTTCTAAAAGTACGCATAGACTCACATAGGGGGGTAAGTCTTTGTACGGGGGTAAAAATCTCCAACCCCGAACACTCCAACATCAGAGGTCATGCGAAATTTTGTAAAACCCCCATTGAAAACAAAGATTTCTACATAATTGGACGAGCTTCTAGCCAACTGGAACTACCAATACTCGAGTCTCTTATGATAAAACAGCTTGTTCCGAAGTTGAACACTCAGACTTCGGCTGTTCCTTTGTACCTGTCATAATGATAATGCTTTTGTTGTTTTGTTTCTTCTTTGAAGACCTCGTTTTCTGTATTTGTGTCGTACTGACAGGTTGGCTCCATACCCTTAGTCACTTTTATTCATTTATTTATTTGTTTTCTTAATGTGATTTTAAATTTTAGTGTTTTAAAACAAATATTTTAAATATATATATATTTTTTTACTTGCCTTTTATATATTCTATTTGTTTTAATTAATTTCTCTGTATTTTACCTGTTCCTCGGTGTCCTTTGTGTAAAAGTTTCCTTTTAAGTCGATTGTCATTTTTTATGTTTTGACTTTGCCTTTGCATAATTTTTTCTGTAATTTTTATTGTCAATGTTTTTTGTTTTTTTAATTCTAGAACCCCTGATGATGTAATCATGGATTATGAAACGTTGGGAATAAACATGTAATCAAATGGCTAATCAAGAGTATTCCTGTCCGCCTCCGTTTAATGTCTGTATTCGGGCATTCCCGTCCCTTGCTCATTGGTATATATATATATATATATATATATATATATATATATATATATATATATATATATGTATATATATATGTATATATATATACATACTATATATATATATATATATATATACATATATATACATACATATACATATATATATATATATATAAAATATATATATATATATATATATATATATATATATATAAAATATATATATATATATATATATATATATATATACATATATATATATATATATATATATATATATATATATATATATATATATATATATATATATATCTGGCGTAACTGAATGGTTTATTTTTCATAAAACTTACAATGTTATTGGTCTGATGGATTATTTCTTCTATTCTCTTTTCGTTTCCTTTAACTGTGTTGATGTGACTTGAATAACAAAGGTCTTCGTTGCTTCTTAGCTCTTTTAAAACAATGGAGGAAAGTGTTTTAACAACTATTTACCCTCGAACAAGATGAGAAAATTTTTAAATAGTCTTTGATCTCTTTTGCATATTCCTAGCAGAGGTCACCCTCCCTTCGTCTTATGGTCATTGTGATTGCGTGAGATTGTCTTGGGCAGAATAATTCCTTTCTTTCTGTTCTATATTTCATAAGAAATTCTTTAGAGAAGAAGAAGCGGCATCTTTCCCTGAAGCCTCTTTGTGTTGTTTACACGCCATCAATTCTTTCCTTCGTCTCAGCTGTCAAAGGATACGTGAGACTCATCATCCGTCGTGTCTGGGGTATTGCTCTCATATTTCGAGCGTTCTCTCTCTTTCTCTCTCTCTCTTCCCCCACCCCCCACCCCCGAGAGAAAGGGTTCAATTTCAGGCAATTCGTTTGATCTATAACCCGAATTTTACGTCCTCTCTCTCTCTCTCTCTCTCTCTCTCTCTCTCTCTCTCTCTGCTGAAGAAGGAGGTCCTCTCTCTGTCTCTGTTGTGTGTGAGTATATGCATACATACACACACAGCACACACACACATACAGGATATATATATATATATATATATATATATATATATATATAATATATATATTTGTGTGTGCGTGTATGTATATGTATGTATATACTCATACAGAATAGAGAGAGAGAGAGAGAGAGAGAGAGCGAGAGAGAGCGAGAGAGAGCGAGAGAGAGTGAGAGAGAGAGAGAGAGAGAGAGAGAGAGAGAGAGAGAAAGAGAGAGCCAGGAAAGATCGAGAGACGACGTAATATTGGGGTAATAGATCAAACGAAAGTATATAAATATACATATATATATATATATATATATATATATATATATAAATATATATATATATATATATATATATATATATATATATATATATATATATATATATAAATATATATATATATATAAATATATATATATATATATATATATATATATATATATATATATAATATATATATATATATATATATATATATATATATATATATATATATATATATATATATATATATATATATATACATATATACATATATACATATACATATATACATACATACTGTATATTAGTTGTTTTATAACAACAAAAACAACCCAAAGATCTCATACAATTTACCAGTGATCAGGGTTGAAGTAAAGTCAACCAAAATATAGGTTTTTAATTTCTTTTCTGGCCCTTTTCACTTCCAAGAACGCTGCCAGATCACACCACATAAGACACAAAACATTCACTTATCAACATATGTATAATATTTACAAAGTTTGGATAAAAATAATTAAAAAAGAAAATATTCAAACTTTTATTTACCCAGGTAATCACTCGATGAATTAAATGGTATTCTAGACAGCTGAATCAACAAATTTCTGCCTTTTCACTCTGACATTTCAGAACTCTCGAGCACAAAGCCCCGAAGGCCGGGACATTATACATCACTCAGGGTGACTAACAAAAGCCGTTTTGGCTCAAGTGCTTTGGATTACGCGCATGTATTCATTCCCCTGAGTTACATGAGGACGGAAATGGAAAGTAGGCGGTGAACTTGGGACTCTGTGTATGTTTGTGTGTGTGTGCGCGCGCGCGCATGGAAGTGTGAGAGAGAGAGCTGGAATACGAGGAGAGTAGAAAATATTCATTGACTCTTTAGCAGAGGAAAGGCAAATATATATTACCCTGAACCTACAGAAGACGAAAACTGAATTCTTCTCGATTTTAATATTAGCTGGACATTTTCCGGTGTCTCAGGGACAGGATTTGTGCACTCAATAAAAAATAAGGGTAAATACAAATTGCAGGAAAACTCCCTTGTGATTCTCTGCCTTTATCTGGGAAGGCAAAAGTAGGTTGGATTAAAAGAGAGACTTTATTCCTCTCGGAATAGCGAGGGTTGGGATTCTTTCTCTTGGAATTCTACAGCTTTTATGGATGTTTACTTTCCATTTGACAAACAGAACTGCTTTTTCTAAGTTGGGCACAGAAGGTCCTCAAAATATATGGTTGCAACGTTCATACAGTGTTTTACGGGCCTTTTTATCTTTCATATATATATGGGTGTGTGTGTGCATACGCACACACACACACACACATATATATATATATATATATATATATATATATATATATATATATATATATATATATATATATATACATATATATATATATATATATATATATATATATATATATATATATATATATATATATATATATATATATATATATATATAAGTACTGTGAACACGCAGTGAGAATAATTATAAATGCCTAGAATCTTTATTATGTTCATTTGTTAAAAATATATAGTTCAGCTTCCATAATTTACTTGCATTTTTACCTATTTAATTAATTTATCTAAATTTTTCTTTTTTAATAAGTGAGATCTCTTCTTTCGGTATCTTCCTTTACCTCCTCTTACTTTCTTCCTAATGAACACCATAATATTCTTTGGAAGCTTGAATTTCAAATCAATGTCCCCTGTGGCGATTTTGTTGCATATGACAAGGGTCTCCATCTCCTACATAATAATAATAATAATAATAATAATAATAATAATAATAATAATAATAATAATAATAATAATAATAATAATAATAATAATAATAATAATAATAATTTAATTTAATTTTGTCAATGGCCTCTGTGGAGGGTTTGTTCCAAATGATAAGGGTTCTTCACCTTCTGAATAATAACAATATTAATTTTATAAAATCAATATTTATCCTGATTTCTTTACTAAAATTATTCTGAGGTGTCTTGTTATGTGACTTTTTTATTTATCTTTCTGGGAACAAGACATTTTCAGAATTTAAAATGTTTCTGCCATACTTTTTATCTTTATAGTTTTGTCTGTTTTAAGGATTTTCTAATCATCAGCTCCGGTAAATTTCGATGTTATAGTATTTATGAATCAAATATTGAAGATGTCCTCAAATAGCAGGATGTTTCAGGCTAGATTTTTTGAGCAACTCAAAATATTTTTAGTATGATAAATACCAGCAAAAATTAAACATAAAAACCAATATATCACAATCCTGAATTTTCCACTTGCCAAGAAAATCTCAGTAATTACTAAGTAAGTTTCGGAATATACTTCTCTCTTCTATATGCAAATTAATGTCCTGAGCTTTACATAAATGTTTTTGAAAACTGCCAAAGTCTCTTTCTGTGTCTTTTATCATTATTATTATTATTATATCACGTCTTTATCAGAAGGTGATTGCAGTATCTTGCAATATTGCATACACACCAAGATGGGATTAATCTTAACTGTAATAAAGTGATTTTACCAATACTCTTAAGATATCACGAACACATTAGTTTTCTTTAAATTTGTGTGTCCTGAAGTTTTTTTTTTTTTTCATTCTTCGGTTTGGTTAATCTTGAGAATTTCGTCCCGTCTCATCCTCGATTCCTTAATTGTTCCCAGGTGTCTAATTTCATTTGGGCCTCAGTGGCGCCACTCCAGGAGTCTCGTCCTCCCTTGGAAGGCCTCAATTATCACTGGCAAAGTCTGGTGCCTGATTTAATGGAAGGTTCTATAATTGTATCTTCCTAATTCCATCTTCCTGGTTTCTTCTCTAAACTTTTTGGCCTGCCCCTAAAAATTCTTTTCGTTTTGGTTTTTGCACATGGTTTTAGGAACATTTTGTAAATGCATTTTATCAATTTACCACTGAAACATTAAGTAAATTCTAATACATATATGAATAAACGATGATAAGTTTATCAGTGACGCTGTTATGCTTATATGCTTCATTTTCCCCTTTAGCATAATTTTTGATAAAGATAACGGGCACTTGTTTGAGTCCATCCTGATGTGATGAAAATATCAATTGAAAAGTGGAATTTTTCATTCTTTTGACACTTGCAGCGACCACCTGCCACCACTTGGAAATAGTAGAATCTGAACTATTTTAACAAAACGATACAGATGTGGTTCTTTGAAAATGTAGGTCTATGCGGATGTAGGCTTATGCTAGAGTTAATGAACAGATTTCGCCTAAAGTCTATTTTGGGCATTTTTCAATAAATGTTCCTACTTCTCTCTGTACACCAAATGAATGATTCCAGAAGGTCATATCCCAACCATGCATTTTAATACATTTTTGTCCATTTATGAATTTATTAATTTACTTTTCATATTTAAAAATTGAGATTTCTTTCTGTATTTCCCTTTACCTCCTCTTACTTCTTCCTAATGAACACCATATTCTTTGCAAGCTTCTTGAATTTCAAGGCAGTGGCCCCTTTGGTGGGATTGCTCCATATGAATATGGTTCGTATTTTGAATAATAATAATAATAATAATAATAATAATAATAATAATAATAATAATAATAATAATAATAATAATAATAATAATAATAATATAATCTTCATAATTTGGTCTCGTTATTTCGCTCTAATATCTTGTGATTGGTCTTCTTCCTTCAATCGCAGGAAAAAGATGAAGTAACAAATCGAAAAGTTTCGAGACAAAAGCTCCCCTGGGAGAGGGTATTATGATACAGACAAGATCTGCTTCTTCTATGAAGAAGATCAAGATTTGCTTCCTCTATAAAGAAGATCAAGATCTGCTTCCTCTATAAAGAAGATCAAGATCTGCTTCCTCTATAAAGAAGATCAAGATCTGCTTCCTCTATAAAGAAGATCAAGATCTGCTTCCTCTATAAAGATGATCAAGATTTGCTTCCTCTATAAAGAAGATCAAGATCTGCTTCCTCTATAAAGAAGATCAAGATCTGCTTCCTCTATAAAGAAGATCAAGATCTGCTTCCTCTATAAAGAAGATCAAGATCTGCTTCCTCTATAAAGAAGATCAAGATCTGCTTCCTCTATAAAGAAGATCAAGATCTGCTTCCTCTATAAAGAAGATCAAGATCTGCTTCCTCTATAAAGAAGATCAAGATCTGCTTCCTCTATAAAGAAGATCAAGATCTGCTTCCTCTATAAAGAAGATCAAGATCTGCTTCCTCTATAAAGAAGATCAAGATCTGCTTCCTCTATAAAGAAGATCAAGATCTGCTTCCTCTATAAAGAAGATCAAGATCTGCTTCCTCTATAAAGAAGATCAAGATCTGCTTCCTCTATAAAGAAGATCAAGATCTGCTTCCTCTATAAAGAAGATCAAGATCTGCTTCCTCTATAAAGAAGATCAAGATCTGCTTCCTCTATAAAGAAGATCAAGATCTGCTTCCTCTATAAAGAAGATCAAGATTTGCTTCCTCTATAAAGAAGATCAAGATCTGCTTCCTCTATAAAGAATATCAAGATCTGCTTCCTCTATAAAGAAGATCAAGATCTGCTTCCTCTATAAAGAAGATCAAGATCTGCTTCCTCTATAAAGAAGATCAAGATTTGCTTCCTCTGTAAAGAAGATCAAGATCTGCTTCCTCTGTAAAGAAGACGAAGAAGAATTTGATCACAGACAGAAAGAAGATGAAAGAAAGATCCGCCTTTCTTCCTTCGAAGGGATCTTGACCACGGTCAAGGACAAAGAATTTCTTGGAACTCATAAGCCTTTTCTAGGTCTAGAAAGACCACTATGGAGCGTCTGTCATTTATGGCACATAGTACATCTGTGAGGCACTCATGGATGCCAAACCCTTCCCCATAGGCATACACCCTAGGGTGTAAGGGCCCTGCCTTCCATGTGAGTCTGTTGAGGACCATTCTTTCAGCTACTTTCTCTGTGCAGCTGATAAGAGATATTGGTCTGTACAAGCCTGGTTCCTTAGGCTTTGGGATTGGTTGTGTGTCCTGTTGGCCCCATTTCTTTGGCCTGGTGTGCTCTGCATATGTTCTGTTCATCAGGAGGAGATAGACCTGCTTGGCAGGGTCGCCCATGTACCTCAGCATGCTGTAGGTGATTGCATCTGCACCAGGGGCTGTGTCCTTCTTCCCCTAGCTGAGTGCCCTATTTAGTTCCTCAATAGTGAAAGGTGCGTCTCTGTCATCTAGCATGTTACAGGCAGCGCTGATTTCTCTCCACATTGAAGGGATAAGCTCACTTATTTTCCCTGTGTCATTCAAGGAAGGTCGTGTGATTTTGTTCTATCTGAAAAGTTCCTGGCTATGTTTTTGACTTGTTCTTGTGGGTTGGAATGGCTGCTTTGCACTGACCTGCCCTTTCTGGAAATTTTCGCAAGGAATTTCCAGATTTGGGTCACAGCCGTTTGTCTGCTAATGTTGGCACACTATTCATACCATGCCTGCTGATTAATCTCCTTTGTCTCCGATGTGGCACGGGCTATTACCTCTCTGAGGAGGCTGTGCATATCATCGGATGGATTTTGCCGAAAAAGTTTTCTGACTCTGTTGACTCTGGCTTTGAGTTCTCTGAATCTTTCACAACAGTACCAAGCATCCTTGCAGTTGGTCCCAGCTCCTCGTAGAAGACTTCTATGTCGTTTGATGGGTTTTCTAGGTAGTCCATGGACCATCTCGTCATGGTGGCTTCAAAAACAGCCCAGTTGGCAAACTTGGGGTTCCATCTCTTTTGGGGCGGGGTATGGGAGGCAGTTTTTTGAGTTGTAGGCCAGTATCAATGGCTATATGGTCACTTGTGAGGGTTTCATGCAAGCTCCATGTTGCTTGCTCCTTTAAGGCTAAGTTTACGAAGGATAGGTCCAGCCTTCCTCCTCTTAGATGAGTTGGCACTCCACTATTTAGCAGACACACTTCTGGGAATTCAGGTTAACTGGTGTAGGTGTCAACCTGTTGGATTGGTTTGTTGTGAGTTCAAAAAAAGGGGGAGGTGCATTAAAGTCCCCAGCAATTAAATTGTTTTCTTGCGTTGCTTTGTTAAAAAGTGCTTCCCCCTCAAAAGAGCTGTTTAGAGACCTGTATATGTTGTGTATTGTGAGTGTCATTTTTGCAAGTGTGACTTTTACACTGAGTGTTTCTGTGTCTTCCCCACATGGAGTGTTGTTTATTTTCTTGGACAGAGTTGTGTTTTTCACAAGTGTGATTAAACCTCTTTTTGTGTCAGTGTCTGGTGTTCTGTAGACCCAGTATCCACTAAATGAGAATTTGTCACTTTCCCTTACTAGTGTTTCCTGTAACAGTTTGATGTCATAGTTTCGTGTTTGTGTTTGTGCTAGGAGGAATGCATATTTATGGTTCGCACTGAGAATATTCCACTGTAGAATTTTTATGGTATGTGTATCACTGCACTAATTTACTTCCCTTGGATTTTCACTGTTTCTTATTTCACTGACGCTGACACTGGGTGTGCTCCGAGCACTGACACTGGGGGTGGCACTGATACTGGCACTTGGGATGAACCTGATGCTTGCACTGGGAATGAAGCTGACACCGGCTATGCTTGTGGCACAGTTTTCACTGCTGTTACCTATTTTACACTGACATGGAGCTGCAAAAAGTCCTGTTGTTGTGTTTAGAGAATTGCCAACCACTTCCATGGCGATGCAGTCAAGAAACTGGATGTTGCACAGTTTAGCAAATTACCTTAGTACATTGATAAGGAAATTGGAGAACTCCTGTGCATGTGCCATGTACCTCTTTTCTCTCAGTTCTGGGAGGATGTTGTACCTGTGGGGTTGGGGCGGGGAGGAGAGGAAACAGGGTTATATGGCTTTTGGATGGCCAAGGTAGGTGGTTCAGGATGTGGGATTTGGCATAAAATTGATGACTGGGAAGGTGCCCTATACTCCCGGATTGATCCTCTCTGGTTGCTTTCCTTTCCAGAGCATGAGTACCTTCTTTGTTGGTTGTGGGTTTGGACCCTTTGTGGTACACCTCTTTGCTTTGGCAACCTGTGGATGTCCAAAATAGCATTAATGTCAAAGGAGTAGGGAAAGTGGCATAAAATATGTTCAATGTTTTTCTTCATGGTTTAACAACTGGAAATATTGAGCATTTTGTCTCATCCATTTATCCGTCTCCTCATCCTTTGGCAGTGCTAAAAGTTCTCCTTGTACATTAGGCCTTATCTTAAATACCTTACCTGGGTTTTGGCTCCCTAAATCCTTAATGAGTGCATAGGAGCTACTACCTGTGGGTGGGGTGATAATGTATTTGGTCTCAGGGTAGGCAGTGTCTGCTGGGCGTCCTCCTTGTTTGTTCTTCTTTTTTGTGACAAGGATAAAACTGTCGTTTGTGTCCATGGCCAAGGTGACTTCTCGTTCCCCAGAGGTGGCAGGGGTGTTTTCTTCTTCGTCAGATGTGGCAGAGTCGAGGTGTGGTAGGGTTGGATCAGGTACATCTGAAAAAGAGGAAGACGTCGTTCTCTTACGATTTTTGGCCGCCATCTTGGCTGGAAACATGGCTGCTGCGCTGGGTGTGGGCTGGCTCAGAGAGTCCATGGCTGCATGGACATCATCTTCTTTATATTCCTGATGGAATTTTCCTTTATAGAAGAGCTCTATGCGTTCAGGGACGTTGGGGCATAGTTCCTGCCAGTACCATCTATCGATGTTCCTCTTGATAGATTCTTCTGTATTTCAGTTTGGATGTCCAATGTCGACGAGGACCTGATGTAGGCGCTGATGGTGGAGTGCTTATACCTCTTGGGGCACTTGCTCGCTCTGTTCATACACATGCCCAGGTTCATCGGCTTCAAGTAGACCTTTGTGGAGAATAGGGCCTCCGTTTGCTCAACAAGGACGTCAAGGAAGGGGAGGCAGCAGTTTTGGCTATGTTCGATGGTGAAACTGAGGCAGCTATGGTTGTGGAAAGCAGGCCTTAGGTTCTCGATTTCCTCTCGTGAACTGGTGTTAATGAAGGTATCGTCGATGCAGCGCACGTACATCCTTGGCTGGTCGATACTTACGAAGATCGTCTGTTCCAGTGCCCATATAGAAATTGGTGAAGAGGACCCCAAGGCAAGAACCGATCGCCACCCCGTCGATCTGGGTGCACATATGGCTACGATGGTTGGAGAAAGGGGCCTTTTAGTGCATATTTCCAGTGACAAGCGTATCCAAAAAAAAAAGCGCGGAAAAATTCGAGAAGCTATTACGATTACATATGTATCTGGTAAAAAGTGACCAGTAGATTCTACACACACACAGACACACACACACACACACACACACACACACATACATATATATATATATATATATATATATATATATATATATATATATATATATATATATATATATATATATATATATATATAAATTTATTTATTCTCGGTAATTGGGCGGCTACTTGGAAATCTTACTTCATGATAAATAATATTGCCAAGACCAGGAAGAACATTCTTTATTATACGAGCTTTCGAGGTATAAAACCCCATCATCAGGCTGAAAAAACCGACAAGGATGAGAATCAATAAAATTACAATATAATGAATTGTCATAATAAATCTTCAGCAAAAATACTAACCAAATATATAAAAAATGAACAAGTAAATACAAACTAAAAGGGTGAGACGTAAAATAACGAAAAATTAAAAGCGAACACAAACATAAAAATATGAAAATAAAAATAAGGTAAAAAGTAAACAAACTACCACTCACAAAGTAAAATATTTAATGACCTAATTGAGTACCTACTATGAAATTACACGATATCTAGTTGAATAGACGAGTTGTTGTTCAATTCCGGCTTCATCTTTTTAATAGTCAGCGACTCTGAAATCAAAAGGTCCAGTCTATTTGAGCAAAAAGACAGTACCCGAAAATCCAGGTCAGTGAAAGGATGGTCCTGTGTTAAACTGTGTTCTCTAATGGCAGAAAAGGGTGGTTTGGAAAGGGGAAACCTAGTTCTAATAGAAAGACCTCTGCGTTCCAAAATTCTGTGTCTGAGCCAGCGGGAACTGGATCCCACGTATCGCAGACCACACTGCGAACAAGTGAACAAGTAAACGACACAGGAATTAAGGTCCACAGGCAGAGTAGGCTTCTCTCTCAAAAGTGATCTTATTGTAAAAGGATTACTGAAAACAAACCGGAAACTAATTTGAGGGAAACAATGCTTAAGTATTTCTTGTAACTTTTTCGGACCATATAGCCACTATGACCAAGGTAAGGCAATTTAATGTACTTTACATCTTTACTAGCAGTACTGTACACCGGTCTGGGGGCAAAACTTTTCATTTAAAAAATTTTTCAGAACTTTGTAAAATACAAAAATGGGATATGATGAAATAAAATCACAACAAACATTGTAGGCTCTGTTTATCAAAGTGCTAGATGAACTGTTCATCTTATACAACTTTGCCGAAAAACTGAGGTAATTCAATCCCAAGCCAGTAAAAGTACTTTTCCTATAAACAGAGGTCTCAAATTTGCCACTATTTCTGTATACCTGTACATCTAAAAATGACAACTTATTATCCTGTTCCGTCTCACAAGTAAAAGAAATGTTAGGGTGACGAGAATTAAAATATTCAAAAAACAAATCAACATGTGATAATTCCTTAAACACAAGGAAAGTATCATCTACATACCTACGGTAATACAAAGGTTTGAAAGCACTAGGGCATTCAGACATCCAAATCCTTTCACAATAACCCATGAAGCAATCCGCATATACAGGTCCAAGGGAGATTCCCATAGCTACTCCATCTATTTGATGATATAATTTACCATCAAAAGTAAAAATGCCATCAGCAGTTGCTAAATGTAATAATTTTTGCAGGTCTATTTTATTAAGTCCAAACACTGATAAATGGTTTTCACATATATTATTAAGAATAATGTCGGTTGTTTCTTTTAGTGGGATATTGGTGAAAAGAGAGGTTACATCGAAACTAGCCATTACAACATCTTGGTTAAAACTGAAAGAGCATAATTCTTTAACAAATTTGGAAAAATTAGAGATGTTAAATTCACTTAAAGTTGAGGGTTTAAAACTGGAACTAAAAACTTAGACAGGTTATAACTATTAGTACCAATTGAGGAAATAATAGGTCTTAAAGGGTTTCCTATTTTATGTACCTTAGGTAGACCGTACAAATAACCAGGCTTAGACCCTGAAGCAAATAAAGAGCTATATGTAGCTTCCCCAATCTTATCTATCAGACCTCTAAGCAACCTATTTAGTTTGTCTTCTAATTTCAAAATGTGACTCGCAATATCTACATTTAGTTTGTATTTACGTGTTCATTTTTTATATATTTGGTTAGTATTTTTGCTGAAGATTTATTATGACAATTCATTTTATTGTAATTTTATTGATTCTCATCCTTGTCGGTTTTTTCAGCTTGATGATGGGGTTTTATACCTCGAAAGCTCGTATAATAAAGAATGTTCTTCCTGGTCTTGACAATATTATTTATCATTAAGTTATTTATATATATATAAATATATATATATATATATATATATATATATATATATATATATATATATATATATATATATATATATATATATACACATTTATAAATACATACATACATATGTAGTCATGGTATCTTCTGAGAAGCACATCCAACCAAAATCTCAGACATTTTACGCACCAACTGTATTCTTATTATTTCCTAATCGTCGCGCATTCTACGTCTCTATCTGAGGTTTCTCAAGCGCTGCAATCTTGCAACAACACTGAAAAAAGAAGACGAAATGGCTTCCTCGAAATAAACGATGAAAAATATTGAGAAATTTATAGAGAGTGTTTTCAGTTCGTACCATCTAGTGTCTGTGGCAGAGAGAGAGGAGAGAGAGAGTCGAAGAGAGAGAGAGAGAGAGAGAGAGAGAGAGAGAGAGAGAGAGAGAGATCCCACAAAATATCCAGTAAAAA
>JANJGK010009311.1:2500-22240 GCA_039081455.1 Macrobrachium rosenbergii
CTACCGAGACGAGAGAGTCATTTCATTCATAATTACGAGATTAAAAGACGAAGAATCGCGCTCGTCATTTCCTGACCAGAGCATATTCAATTTTAGCCAACGACCGGATCAAAGACCACCAGAAAACCTGCGCATTATTCCATCCAAATTATTTGATGGCGTTTAAAATGAACGATCAAGAGATCTAATTAGTCTTCCAGAGGCACACCGCGAAAAAACTGAGTCACGGGTCTTTCGGAAGCCTCCAGGAATATCAATAGCCAAAGATTTCTGAGCTCCTCAACTTCCATTATGAGAAATAAATGTGAAGACTTTGGCTCCTTTACATAGTTTTTAATAATGGCTAGTAAAGGGGGTGGTGGTAGGCTGCTTGATAAGATGTTGAACGGAAGAGGCCTGACAAGGACCTGTGGGTTCTGCCCAACCAGCGAAGAAGATAGGAAAAGGCAGCCTTTGAAATTCTCAAAAAAAAAAAAAAAAAAAAAAAAAAAAGCGCCGAAGTTTCTTCGCCGCAGTCGAGTTTTCTGTATAGCGTATAATGCTGTATGAGCCGCGGCACATGAAACTTTCAGCCTCGGCGCGGTGGTGACCTGTCTTGTTGGCACCTAACTTAAACTTTGAATAAAATCGAAATTACTGAGGCTAGAGCGCTGCAATTTGGTATGTTTGATGATTGGAGGGTGGATGATCAACATACCAATTTGCAGCCCTCTAGCCTTAGTAGTTTTTAAGATCTGAGGGCGGACAGACAAATAGCCATCCCAATAGTTTTCTTTTACAAAAGAAAAAACTAAAAGCACACGACGGATGGTCATCCGAGACTCTTCCTTCGTTATTGCACTTATAATACGAGAAACCCCCTATAAAGATTCACTTTCTCATGAGTAAAAGTAGGGAAAAATCCCTATGCTAGCACTCCTTAATGACGAAAACCACGCCATGGCTATTCCTCAATGCCAAGCTTCAAAATAACTTATGCATTTTAAAACCTACTTTAATATATATATATATATATATATATATATATATATATATATATATATATATATATATATATATATATATATATATAAGTAAACAGTGGATCATTCGAAAATGTCCCTGCCTTAGTAAAAAGAAAAAACCTAAAATCCCCAATTTCTTTAGAAGAGAGGCAAGGAGAAATTACCAAGCTTTCCACTCTTCAGTGAAGAAAATAACATTACATTCTTCACTTCCAAGTTTGAAATTGATTTTAGTGCCACTTTCAAGCGCAATGCTGCTACTTCGTAATTTTGCAATTCATCCCTTTTTTTTACATTAAACGCATAATATTACTATTTTCTAGTAGCGATTAGGCGATGATGATGATGATGATGATGATGATGATGCTGTTTAAATATATTCTTTTCTGGGAATATATTTTGCAAAACGCGAATCAAGTCTGCAGAATGTTGCTTAAAATAACTCCATAATAAATTTTAAATAGCATTCCTTTGACTTTACTGCCTTGTTTCTCCCCTCAAAGCGCTCCATTCTTAATAAAACTCAATTAGTCTACTTCGTACACAACTTAAAAACAGTCAATTTAGTCTGCTTCGTACACATCTTAATAAAAGTCAATTTAGTCTGCTTTATACACATCTCCTTAATAAAACTCAATTCGTCTGCTTCGTACACATATTAATAAAAGTCAATTAGTCTGCTTCGTACACATCTCTTTAATAACAGTCAATTTACTCTGCTTCGTACACATATTAATAAAAGTCACAATAGTCTGCTTCGTCCACATCTCCTTAATAAATTCAATTAGTCTGCTTCGTCCACATCTCCTTAATAAATTCAATTAGTCTGCTTCGTACACATCTCCTTAATAAAACGCAATTAGTCTGCTTCGTACACATCTTAATAAAATTCAATTAGTCTGCTTCGTACACATCTCCTTAATAAAACGCAATTAGTCTGCTTCGTACACATCTTAATAAAATTCAATTAGTCTGCTTCATACACATCTCCTTAGTAAAACGTAATTAGTCTGCTTCGTACACATCTTAATAAAATTCAATTAGTCTGCTTCATACACATCTCCTTAGTAAAACACAATTAGTCTGCTTCGTACACATCTTAATAAAATTCAATTAGTCTGCTTCATACACATCTCCTTAGTAAAACGCAATTAGTCTGCTTCATACACATCTCCTTAGTAAAACGCAATTAGTCTGCTTCGTACACATCTTAATAAAATTCAATTAGTCTGCTTCATACACATCTCCTTAGTAAAACGCAATTAGTCTGCTTCGTACACATCTTAATAAAATTCAATTAGTCTGCTTCATACACATCTCCTCAGTAAAACGCAATTAGTCTGCTTCGTACACATCTCCTTAGTAAAACGCAATTAGTCTGCTTCATACACATCTCCTTAGTAAAACGCAATTAGTCTGCTTCATACACATCTCCTTAGTAAAACGCAATTAGTCTGCTTCGTACACATCTTAATAAAATTCAATTAGTCTGCTTCATACACATCTCCTTAGTAAAACGCTATTAGTCTGCTTCGTACACATCTTAATAAAATTCAATTAGTCTGCTTCATACACATCTCCTTAGTAAAACGCAATTAGTCTGCTTCATACACATCTCCTTAGTAAAACGCAATTAGTCTGCTTCGTACACATCTTAATAAAATTCAATTAGTCTGCTTCGTACACATCTCCTTAGTAAAACGCAATTAGTCTGCTTCGTACACATCTTAATAAAATTCAATTAGTCTGCTTCATACACATCTCCTTAGTAAAACGCAATTAGTCTGCTTCGTACACATCTTAATAAAATTCAATTAGTCTGCTTCATACACATCTCCTCAGTAAAACGCAATTAGTCTGCTTCGTACACATCTCCTTAGTAAAACGCAATTAGTCTGCTTCATACACATCTCCTTAGTAAAACGCAATTAGTCTGCTTCATACACATCTCCTTAGTAAAACGCAATTAGTCTGCTTCGTACACATCTTAATAAAATTCAATTAGTCTGCTTCATACACATCTCCTTAGTAAAACGCAATTAGTCTGCTTCGTACACATCTTAATAAAATTCAATTAGTCTGCTTCATACACATCTCCTTAGTAAAACGCAATTAGTCTGCTTCATACACATCTCCTTAGTAAAACGCAATTAGTCTGCTTCGTACACATCTTAATAAAATTCAATTAGTCTGCTTCGTACACATCTCCTTAATAAAACACAATTAGTCTGCTTCGTACACATCTTAATAAAATTCAATTAGTCTGCTTCATACACATCTCCTTAGTAAAACGCAATTAGTCTGCTTCGTACACATCTTAATAAAATTCAATTAGTCTGCTTCATACACATCTCCTTAGTAAAACGCAATTAGTCTGCTTCGTACACATCTTAATAAAATTCAATTAGTCTGCTTCATACACATCTCCTTAGTAAAACGCAATTAGTCTGCTTCGTACACATCTTAATAAAATTCAATTAGTCTGATTCATACACATCTCCTCAGTAAAACGCAATTAGTCTGCTTCGTACACATCTCCTTAGTAAAACGCAATTAGTCTGCTTCATACACATCTCCTTAGTAAAACGCAATTAGTCTGCTTCATACACATCTCCTTAGTAAAACGCAATTAGTCTGCTTCGTACACATCTTAATAAAATTCAATTAGTCTGCTTCATACACATCTCCTTAGTAAAACGCAATTAGTCTGCTTCGTACACATCTTAATAAAATTCAATTAGTCTGCTTCATACACATCTCCTTAGTAAAACGCAATTAGTCTGCTTCATACACATCTCCTTAGTAAAACGCAATTAGTCTGCTTCGTACACATCTTAATAAAATTCAATTAGTCTGCTTCGTACACATCTCCTTAATAAAACGCAATTAGTCTGCTTCGTACACATCTTAATAAAATTCAATTAGTCTGCTTCATACACATCTCCTTAGTAAAACGCAATTAGTCTGCTTCGTACACATCTTAATAAAATTCAATTAGTCTGCTTCATACACATCTCCTTAGTAAAACGCAATTAGTCTGCTTCGTACACATCTTAATAAAATTCAATTAGTCTGCTTCATACACATCTCCTTAGTAAAACGCAATTAGTCTGCTTCGTACACATCTTAATAAAATTCAATTAGTCTGCTTCATACACATCTCCTTAGTAAAACGCAATTAGTCTGCTTCGTACACATCTTAATAAAATTCAATTAGTCTGCTTCATACACATCTCCTTAGTAAAACGCAATTAGTCTGCTTCATACACATCTCCTTAGTAAAACGCAATTAGTCTGCTTCGTACACATCTTAATAAAATTCAATTAGTCTGCTTCGTACACATCTCCTTAATAAAACGCAATTAGTCTGCTTCGTACACATCTTAATAAAATTCAATTAGTCTGCTTCATACACATCTCCTTAGTAAAACGCAATTAGTCTGCTTCGTACACATCTTAATAAAATTCAATTAGTCTGCTTCATACACATCTCCTTAGTAAAACGCAATTAGTCTGCTTCGTACACATCTTAATAAAATTCAATTAGTCTGCTTCATACACATCTCCTTAGTAAAAGCATTTAGTCTGCTTCATACACATCTCCTTAATAAAACGCAATTAGTCTGCTTCGTACACATCTTAATAAAATTCAATTAGTCTGCTTCGTACACATCTCCTTAGTAAAACGCAATTAGTCTGCTTCGTACACATCTTAATAAAATTCAATTAGTCTGCTTCGTACACATCTCCTTAATAAAACGCAATTAGTCTGCTTCGTACACATCTTAATAAAATTCAATTAGTCTGCTTCATACACATCTCCTTAGTAAAACGCAATTAGTCTGCTTCGTACACATCTTAATAAAATTCAATTAGTCTGCTTCATACACATCTCCTTAGTAAAACGCAATTAGTCTGCTTCGTACACATGTTAATAAAATTCAATTAGTCTGCTTCATACACATCTCCTTAGTAAAACGCAATTAGTCTGCTTCATACACATCTCCTTAGTAAAACGCAATTAGTCTGCTTCGTACACATCTTAATAAAATTCAATTAGTCTGCTTCGTACACATCTCCTTAATAAAACGCAATTAGTCTGCTTCGTACACATCTTAATAAAATTCAATTAGTCTGCTTCATACACATCTCCTTAGTAAAAAGCAATTAGTCTGCTTCGTACACATCTTAATAAAATTCAATTAGTCTACTTCATACACATCTCCTTAGTAAAACGCAATTAGTCTGCTTCGTACACATCTTAATAAAATTCAATTAGTCTGCTTCATACACATCTCCTTAGTAAAACGCAATTAGTCTGCTTCATACACATCTCCTTAGTAAAACGCAATTAGTCTGCTTCGTACACATTTTAATAAAATTCAATTAGTCTGCTTCGTACACATCTCCTTAGTAAAACGCAATTAGTCTGCTTCGTACACATCTTAATAAAATTCAATTAGTCTGCTTCATACACATCTCCTTAGTAAAACGCAATTAGTCTGCTTCGTACACATCTTAATAAAATTCAATTAGTCTGCTTCATACACATCTCCTTAGTAAAACGCAATTAGTCTGCTTCATACACATCTCCTTAGTAAAACGCAATTAGTCTGCTTCGTACACATCTTAATAAAATTCAATTAGTCTGCTTCGTACACATCTCCATAATAAAACGCAATTAGTCTGCTTCGTACACATCTTAATAAAATTCAATTAGTCTGCTTCATACACATCTCCTTAGTAAAACGCAATTAGTCTGCTTCGTACACATCTTAATAAAATTCAATTAGTCTGCTTCATACACATCTCCTTAGTAAAACGCAATTAGTCTGCTTCATACACATCTCCTTAGTAAAACGCAATTAGTCTGCTTCGTACACATCTTAATAAAATTCAATTAGTCTGCTTCGTACACATCTCCTTAATAAAACGCAATTAGTCTGCTTCGTACACATCTTAATAAAATTCAATTAGTCTGCTTCATACACATCTCCTTAGTAAAACGCAATTAGTCTGCTTCGTACACATCTTAATAAAATTCAATTAGTCTGCTTCATACACATCTCCTCAGTAAAACGCAATTAGTCTGCTTCGTACACATCTCCTTAGTAAAACGCAATTAGTCTGCTTCATACACATCTCCTTAGTAAAACGCAATTAGTCTGCTTCATACACATCTCCTTAGTAAAATGCAATTAGTCTGCTTCGTACACATCTTAATAAAATTCAATTAGTCTGCTTCATACACATCTCCTTAGTAAAACGCAATTAGTCTGCTTCGTACACATCTTAATAAAATTCAATTAGTCTGCTTCATACACATCTCCTTAGTAAAACGCAATTAGTCTGCTTCATACACATCTCCTTAGTAAAACGCAATTAGTCTGCTTCGTACACATCTTAATAAAATTCAATTAGTCTGCTTCATACACATCTCCTTAGTAAAACGCAATTAGTCTGCTTCGTACACATCTTAATAAAATTCAATTAGTCTGCTTCATACACATCTCCTTAGTAAAACGCAATTAGTCTGCTTCATACACATCTCCTTAGTAAAACGCAATTAGTCTGCTTCATACACATCTCCTTAGTAAAACGCAATTAGTCTGCTTCGTACACATCTTAATAAAATTCAATTAGTCTGCTTCATACACATCTCCTTAGTAAAACGCAATTAGTCTGCTTCGTACACATCTTAATAAAATTCAATTAGTCTGCTTCGTACACATCTCCTTAATAAAACGCAATTAGTCTGCTTCGTACACATCTTAATAAAATTCAATTAGTCTGCTTCATACACATCTCCTTAGTAAAACGCAATTAGTCTGCTTCGTACACATCTTAATAAAATTCAATTAGTCTGCTTCATACACATCTCCTTAGTAAAACGCAATTAGTCTGCTTCATACACATCTCCTTAGTAAAACGCAATTAGTCTGCTTCGTACACATCTTAATAAAATTCAATTAGTCTGCTTCATACACATCTCCTTAGTAAAACGCAATTAGTCTGCTTCGTACACATCTTAATAAAATTCAATTAGTCTGCTTCGTACACATCTCCTTAATAAAACGCAATTAGTCTGCTTCGTACACATCTTAATAAAATTCAATTAGTCTGCTTCATACACATCTCCTTAGTAAAACGCAATTAGTCTGCTTCGTACACAGCTTAATAAAATTCAATTAGTCTGCTTCATAAACATCTCCTTAGTAAAACGCAATTAGTCTGCTTCATACACATCTCCTTAGTAAAACGCAATTAGTCTGCTTCGTACACATCTTAATAAAATTCAATTAGTCTGCTTCATACACATCTCCTTAGTAAAAAGCAATTAGTCTGCTTCGTACACAGCTTAATAAAATTCAATTAGTCTGCTTCATACACATCTCCTTAGTAAAACGCAATTAGTCTGCTTCGTACACATCTCCTTAATAAAACGCAATTAGTCTGCTTCGTACACATCTTAATAAAATTCAATTAGTCTGCTTCATACACATCTCCTTAGTAAAACGCAATTAGTCTGCTTCGTACACAGCTTAATAAAATTCAATTAGTCTGCTTCATACACATCTCCTTAGTAAAACGCAATTAGTCTGCTTCATACACATCTCCTTAGTAAAACGCAATTAGTCTGCTTCGTACACATCTTAATAAAATTCAATTAGTCTGCTTCATACACATCTCCTTAGTAAAACGCAATTAGTCTGCTTCGTACACATCTTAATAAAATTCAATTAGTCTGCTTCATACACATCTCCTTAGTAAAACGCAATTAGTCTGCTTCATACACATCTCCTTAGTAAAACGCAATTAGTCTGCTTCGTACACATCTTAATAAAATTCAATTAGTCTGCTTCATACACATCTCCTTAGTAAAACGCAATTAGTCTGCTTCGTACACATCTTAATAAAATTCAATTAGTCTGCTTCATACACATCTCCTTAGTAAAACGCAATTAGTCTGCTTCATACACATCTCCTTAGTAAAACGCAATTAGTCTGCTTCGTACACATCTTAATAAAATTCAATTAGTCTGCTTCGTACACATCTCCTTAATAAAACGCAATTAGTCTGCTTCGTACACATCTTAATAAAATTCAATTAGTCTGCTTCGTACACATCTCCTTAATAAAACGCAATTAGTCTGCTTCGTACACATCTTAATAAAATTCAATTAGTCTGCTTCATACACATCTCCTTAGTAAAACGTAATTAGTCTGCTTCGTACACATCTTAATAAAATTCAATTAGTCTGCTTCATACACATCTCCTTAGTAAAACACAATTAGTCTGCTTCATACACATCTCCTTAGTAAAACGCAATTAGTCTGCTTCGTACACATCTTAATAAAATTCAATTAGTCTGCTTCATACACATCTCCTTAGTAAAACGCAATTAGTCTGCTTCGTACACATCTTAATAAAATTCAATTAGTCTGCTTCATACACATCTCCTCAGTAAAACGCAATTAGTCTGCTTCGTACACATCTCCTTAGTAAAACGCAATTAGTCTGCTTCATACACATCTCCTTAGTAAAACGCAATTAGTCTGCTTCATACACATCTCCTTAGTAAAACGCAATTAGTCTGCTTCGTACACATCTTAATAAAATTCAATTAGTCTGCTTCATACACATCTCCTTAGTAAAACGCTATTAGTCTGCTTCGTACACATCTTAATAAAATTCAATTAGTCTGCTTCATACACATCTCCTTAGTAAAACGCAATTAGTCTGCTTCATACACATCTCCTTAGTAAAACGCAATTAGTCTGCTTCGTACACATCTTAATAAAATTCAATTAGTCTGCTTCATACACATCTCCTTAGTAAAACGCAATTAGTCTGCTTCGTACACATCTTAATAAAATTCAATTAGTCTGCTTCATACACATCTCCTTAGTAAAACGCAATTAGTCTGCTTCATACACATCTCCTTAGTAAAACGCAATTAGTCTGCTTCGTACACATCTTAATAAAATTCAATTAGTCTGCTTCGTACACATCTCCTTAGTAAAACGCAATTAGTCTGCTTCGTACACATCTTAATAAAATTCAATTAGTCTGCTTCATACACATCTCCTTAGTAAAACGCAATTAGTCTGCTTCGTACACATCTTAATAAAATTCAATTAGTCTGCTTCATACACATCTCCTTAGTAAAACGCAATTAGTCTGCTTCATACACATCTCCTTAGTAAAACGCAATTAGTCTGCTTCATACACATCTCCTTAGTAAAACGCAATTAGTCTGCTTCGTACACATCTTAATAAAATTCAATTAGTCTGCTTCGTACACATCTTAATAAAATTCAATTAGTCTGCTTCATACACATCTCCTTAGTAAAACGCAATTAGTCTGCTTCATACACATCTCCTTAGTAAAACGCAATTAGTCAGCTTCGTACACATCTTAATAAAATTCAATTAGTCTGCTTCGTACACATCTCCTTAGTAAAACGCAATTAGTCTGCTTCATACACATCTCCTTAGTAAAACGCAATTAGTCAGCTTCGTACACATCTTAATAAAATTCAATTAGTCTGCTTCATACACATCTCCTTAGTAAAACGCAATTAGTCTGCTTCATACACATCTCCTTAGTAAAACGCAATTAGTCTGCTTCGTACACATCTTAATAAAATTCAATTAGTCTGCTTCATACACATCTCCTTAGTAAAACGCAATTAGTCAGCTTCGTACACATCTTAATAAAATTCAATTAGTCTGCTTCGTACACATCTCCTTAGTAAAACGCAATTAGTCTGCTTCATACACATCTCCTTAGTAAAACGCAATTAGTCAGCTTCGTACACATCTTAATAAAATTCAATTAGTCTGCTTCATACACATCTCCTTAGTAAAACGCAATTAGTCAGCTTCATACACATCTCCTTAGTAAAACGCAATTAGTCAGCTTCATACACATCTCCTTAGTAAAACGCAATTAGTCAGCTTCATACACATCTCCTTAGTAAAACGCAATTAGTCAGCTTCATACACATCTCCTTAGTAAAACGCAATTAGTCAGCTTCGTACACATCTTAATAAAATTCAATTAGTCTGCTTCATACACATCTCCTTAGTAAAACGCAATTAGTCAGCTTCGTACACATCTTAATAAAATTCAATTAGTCTGCTTCATACACATCTCCTTAGTAAAACGCAATTAGTCAGCTTCATACACATCTCCTTAGTAAAACGCAATTAGTCAGCTTCATACACATCTCCTTAGTAAAACGCAATTAGTCAGCTTCATACACATCTCCTTAGTAAAACGCAATTAGTCAGCTTCGTACACATCTTAATAAAATTCAATTAGTCTGCTTCATACACATCTCCTTAGTAAAACGCAATTAGTCTGCTTCGTACACATCTTAATAAAATTCAATTAGTCTGCTTCATACACATCTCCTTAGTAAAACGCAATTAGTCTGCTTCGTACACATCTTAATAAAATTCAATTAGTCTGCTTCATACACATCTCCTTAGTAAAACGCAATTAGTCAGCTTCGTACACATCTTAATAAAATTCAATTAGTCTGCTTCATACACATCTCCTTAGTAAAACGCAATTAGTCTGCTTCATACACATCTCCTTAGTAAAACGCAATTAGTCAGCTTCGTACACATCTTAATAAAATTCAATTAGTCTGCTTCATACACATCTCCTTAATAAAACGCAATTAGTCTGCTTCGTACACATCTTAATAAAATTCAATTATTCTGCTTCATACACATCTCCTTAGTAAAACGCAATTAGTCAGCTTCGTACACATCTTAATAAAATTCAATTAGTCTGCTTCATACACATCTCCTTAGTAAAACGCAATTAGTCTGCTTCATACACATCTCCTTAGTAAAACGCAATTAGTCAGCTTCGTACACATCTTAATAAAATTCAATTAGTCTGCTTCATACACATCTCCTTAATAAAACGCAATTAGTCTGCTTCGTACACATCTTAATAAAATTCAATTAGTCTGCTTCATACACATCTCCTTAGTAAAACGCAATTAGTCAGCTTCGTACACATCTTAATAAAATTCAATTAGTCTGCTTCATACACATCTCCTTAGTAAAACGCAATTAGTCTGCTTCGTACACATCTTAATAAAATTCAATTAGTCTGCTTCATACACATCTCCTTAGTAAAACGCAATTAGTCTGCTTCGTACACATCTTAATAAAATTCAATTAGTCTGCTTCATACACATCTCCTTAGTAAAACGCAATTAGTCTGCTTCATACACATCTCCTTAGTAAAACGCAATTAGTCTGCTTCGTACACATCTTAATAAAATTCAATTAGTCTGCTTCATACACATCTCCTTAGTAAAACGCAATTAGTCTGCTTCGTACACATCTTAATAAAATTCAATTAGTCTGCTTCATACACATCTCCTTAGTAAAACGCAATTAGTCTGCTTCATACACATCTCCTTAGTAAAACGCAATTAGTCTGCTTCGTACACATCTTAATAAAATTCAATTAGTCTGCTTCATACACATCTCCTTAGTAAAACGCAATTAGTCTGCTTCGTACACATCTTAATAAAATTCAATTAGTCTGCTTCATACACATCTCCTTAGTAAAACGCAATTAGTCTGCTTCGTACACATCTTAATAAAATTCAATTAGTCTGCTTCATACACATCTCCTTAGTAAAACGCAATTAGTCAGCTTCGTACACATCTTAATAAAATTCAATTAGTCTGCTTCATACACATCTCCTTAATAAAACGCAATTAGTCTGCTTCATACACATCTCCTTAGTAAAACGCAATTAGTCTGCTTCATACACATCTCCTTAGTAAAACACAATTAGTCTGCTTCATACACATCTCCTTAGTAAAACGCAATTAGTCTGCTTCATACACATCTCCTTAGTAAAACGCAATTAGTCTGCTTCATACACATCTCCTTAGTAAAACGCAATTAGTCTGCTTCATACACATCTCCTTAGTAAAACGCAATTAGTCTGCTTCATACACATCTCCTTAATAAAACGCAATTAGTCTGCTTCGTACACATCTTAATAAAATTCAATTAGTCTGCTTCATACACATCTTAGTAAAACGCAATTAGTCTGCTTCGTAAATGCCTGTATAATATAAAGCAATTAGTCAGTAGTCACTGATATCAGAAGGTCAGTAGAGGTCCTGCCGTTGAAGCGAAAGGACAGACTCAGGCAACGATGAAGCAGATGCAAGTTCAGTGATTAAGGCTCAATGTGAGTAGGTGACGACTTCCTGACATTCACAATGCAAACGGTCATTAGCCTAATAGCAGGTGGAATATATGAGGGAGACTTGCAATACTTTATAAGGCATAATGAATGAACGCCGAAGGAAAATCTGATTGCAACTTGATAGGTTCCGTTCGTTAAAGTTCATATTTACACTGTCTTCCTTCTTCAAAGAACTAAATCATTGTCAATTTGTTTAATAAACAAACAATCAGAATATGGCATCTTAACATATCGAGTTTGAATGTAACCCCAAACAATCTATCAAATAAACTGAATAAAATGAGTTTCCGACAATTCTAAAGTTTCCAATTCTGAAATTTTTCATATAAGTGACACATATCCTTTTAAAAATATAAAACGAAAAAAATCAACAATAAACAACCGAATGATTCCATTTCGCTCCGTCATGTACCAAAACGTCCCAAGAATCCCGAGAGATTAACGGGAACCATTACTAGGCTTGAAGCCACTCGGCCATTAAGCCTATTTCGCTTTCATGAAGGCCCTTTAAGGCGTTCTTCATCTCGAATGAGGGGTCGCTGTAAAGTGCGTGGCACTGCTGTGAAGGTCGTTCGCGGGCTTCAGAGAGTTGCTGTTTAACCGCAGCAGCACTTATGTGGGCGTTGTCTCGTGGAGATTTGGACGTTGCAAATGGAAGGTTCCAAAGTGTGGTTATTCATTTACCGGTTCTCGGTATTACAACTATTCATACACGAAGATGCAATGATACTCATACTAACAATACTAAACTCATACTGTAACAGTAATGGACACATAACAAAACCAGTGTACACTTTTTAATCTTTCACATTTGTATACGTGGCCTTGCTTATTCCGCGTACGGTTGTTTCAGCAAGCATTTTTTGTGAATGAGGGCAAGCACTTTTTGTGAATGAGGGCAAGCATTTTTGTGAATGACAGCAAGCATTTTTTGTGAATGAGGGCAAGCTTTTTTGTAAATGATGGCAAGCAGTTTTGTGAATGAGGGCAAGCCTTTTTTGTGAATGAGGGCAAGCATTTTTGTGAACGAGGGCAAGCATTTTTGTGAATGAGGGCAAGCATTTTTGTGAATGAGTGCAAGCATTTTTTGTGAATGAGGGCAAGCATTTTTGTGAATGAGGGCAAGCATTTTTTTGTGAATGACGGAAAGCATTTTTGTGAATGAGGCAAGCATTTTTTGTGAATGAGGGCAAGCTTTTTTGTGAATGAGGGCAAGCATTTTTGTAAATGAGGGCAAGCATTTTTGTGAATGATGGCAAGCATTTTTGTGAATGGGGGGAAGCATTTTTTGTGAATGATGGCAAGCATTTTTGTGAATGGGGGCAAGCATTTTTTGTGAATGATGGCAAGCATTTTTGTGAATGACAGCAAGCATTTTTTGTGAATGAGGGCAAGCATTTTTGTGAATGATGGCAAGCATTTTTGTGAATGAGGGCAAGCATTTTTGTAAATGAGGGCAAGCATTTTTGTGAATGACAGCAAGCATTTTTTGTGAATGAGGGCAAGCATTTTTGTGAATGATGGCAAGCATTTTTGTGAATGGGGGCAAGCATTTTTGTGAATGAGAGCAAGCATTTTATGTGAATGAGGACAAGCATTTTTGTGAATGAGGGCAAGCATTTTTGTGAATGAGGGCAAGCATTTTTTGTGAATGAGGGCAAGCATTTTTGTGGATGAGGGCAAGCATTTTTTGTGAATGAGGGCAAGCATTTTTGTGGATGAGGGCAAGCATTTTTGTGAACGAGGGCAAGCATTTTTGTGGATGAGGGCAAGCATTTTTGTGGATGAGGGCAAGCATTTTTTGTGAATGAGGGCAAGCATTTTTGTGGATGAGGGCGAGCATTTTTGTGAATGAGGGCAAGCATTTTTTGTGAATGAGGGCAAGCATTTTTGTGGATGAGGGCGAGCATTTTTGTGGATGAGGGCAAGCATTTTTTGTGAATGAGGGCAAGCATTTTTAAAAAGTGGATGAGGGCAAGCATTTTTTGTGAATGAGGGCAAGCATTTTTAAAAAGTGGATGAGGGCAAGCATTTTTGTGGATCAGGGCAAGTATTTTTGTGAATGAGGGCAAGTATTTTTTGTGAATGAGGGCAAGCATTTTTTTGTGAATGAGGGCAAGCATTTATGTGAATGAGGGCAAGCATTTTTTGTGAATGAGTGCAAGCATTTATGTGAATGACGGCAAGCATTTTTTGTGAATGAGGGCAAGCATTTTTTGTGACTGAGGGCAAGCATTTTTGTGGATGAGGGCAAGCATTTTTTGTGACTGAGGGCAAGCATTTATGTGAATGACGGCAAGCATTTTTTGTGAATGAGGGCAAGAATTTTTTGTGAATGAGGGCAAGTATTTTTGTGAATGAGGGCAAGCATTTTTTTGAATAAGGGCAAGCATTTTTTCGTGAATTTGGGCAAGCATTTTTTTATGAATGAGGGCAAGAATTTTTGTGAATGAGGGCAAGCATTTTTTGTGAATAAGGGCAGCATTTTTTGTGAATGAGGGCAGCATTTTTTGTGAATGAGGGCAGCATTTTTTGTGAATGAGGGCAGCATTTTTTGTGAATGAGGGCAGCATTTTTTGTGAATGAGGGCAGCATTTTTTGTGAATGAGGGCGTGGCGGGAAGAGCTGACGGGACTTTTACTTTGCTCGAGCAAAGGAAAGCAAACCTTGAGAGAAAGATCTCAAAGGATTAATATTTATCGATAGTATATATATATATATAGCAACTTCAGTCAAGTTCGTTCATGAGGCGTACTCTAACAAATAAAGGTGAGTAGATGCAACTGCTAGAGTAAAGTCCTGATTGTACGAATTGTGATGAAAAATGAATTAATAGTCAGAAATAACATTCTTCTTCTTCTTCTTCTTCTTCTTCTTCTTCTTCTTCTTCTTCTTCTTCTTCTTCTTCTTCTTCTTTTAACGTGCTTTTTTCCCATTTGTATGGGGTAAGCACGATGCCTTCTTTTGAAGAACTTTGATTTGGCTTTGGGGTAGACTTTGTAGTCTCGATCGGCTGCCCTGCCTGTCATCGCTTAGACCCCGGTAACGTATGTGCAGTACATGTATTATACCAGTCACCAGCGCCCGTTCTCCCAGCAGCGAGGACTTCGATGATAACTATAAAAGGCCTATACTGGCTTAAGGCAGCTGACGTCATCAGCTGTGCTATGCCCAGACAAGAAGGAAAGAATAATGACAATTTTAAATATGGGATTAAATAATACAAAAAAAACTGAAAATGACTGAAATTGTTAAGATAAAAATAGAAAGAGAATGTAAAAGAGAAAATAAATGAGAAAGAACAGACCTCTTTGTGTGTTTATCCAATTCTCTACAAAATAACATAGAAAAAATACATCCTTCACTTCATTCTAAAAATAACGCCCTATCGCAATCATTCCAGAAGTCCCCAAAGACCCTCCTCCTGAGAGCTCCTGCCATTTTATGGTCCTCGCAATTTCGGAGGCCAGACGTTTTCGCGAAAGTCCCGAAGACCAGGAATGGAAAGGAGGAAGGACGATTGGGAAGGAGTGAAAAAGGCAGGTGAGGCTGGAGGAAGCGACAAAAGGAAACGAGAAGGAAAGTGAGAGATAGGTGGGAGAGAGAGAGAGAGAGAGAGAGAGAGAGAAGTGGTACAGCTACAGGATGAGAAGAGGGAAACAGGAAATTGGGGAAAAGATCTGGTGGCAGAGGAGAAGATAAGCGGATAATCTGGGAGGAAAGATATTGAGGGAAGGCGGGAGTGGGTTGGGCGAAGAGGAGTTGGGTAGAAGAGGGTTAGAGGGGAGGTTGGGGGGAGGGGAAGAAGAGAGGGCCAACACATTGTTAGCAAAGGCAGGTAAGATGTATGGCAGCAGGAGGTGGAGGGGCGTGGGGGAAGGGGGCTTGAGAGTTGACGTGTAAGTGCCCGAATGAAAACGGTGTGGGATTTGGGGGGGGGGAGGTGTTAGTGCTAAGACACGTGTTTTTATGAAAATATTCTCATCCCTCTTCTCATTCCTTGATCATTTCTCAACGCTGAGATATGGAGGAGACTCTCATCACGCATGCCTGATGTAGGACGCATTAATGCTTGTATTGAGCGATTTTCGAATACAGCAATGATGTCAATGGGTATTAATTAGTTCACTAAAACATGAAATACGGCGCATTTGCTACAGTAAAAATGGGAAATCTGCAATACTTCTTCCTACTAATAAGGAATAGAGCACGTTCTATATAGAATCCGTTGAAGAGCTACTAGAAACCACTCAAATCAGCTCATAATAATATCAACCAACATGCAAATAATGAAGGTAAAATCAAAATAATAAAAACAACAGGAATTAATATAAGAATATTACCATCGATAATAACGAAGACGCTAAGAAAAGAAAGCAGAATTAACGAAAGTCCGAAATTCCAAAGTCGTGAAGTGAGGGCAATAAAATAGCGGGCTTAATGGAGCGCGCAATCTATAAGGGCGGAAATTTCATCGTCTTGAAACGGAGGAAATTTATGACCTTCACTTCTCTTATTTCACTCGCTCAGAAAAAAGAAAAGTACTACTAGTACCGGTAAATTAATTTTATTCGAATAAGTTTTGCTGCCATAAAAAGAATGTTGAAGATTATTTTTTATTCAACAAAAATGAAATAAAAATCTTTGAGAACACAATAAAAAATGTATCAGAGAAGAGAGAAACGAATATATTGTAACTACTATCACTAATATTACTGTATTGATCGTCGTGAATTTCATCACATCACTAACATTATTATTTTATTGCCCTGTGTGAAAAAGTTATGTCATCTGTAAGGTAGTTTTATAAAATCTTCTTTACTTCCATATTAAGAATTTTTTGTTTTTACTTTATAATTATAAACTCTGAAAAATTTTAAGGATAAAATAAACACAGTATCAATGACTTAATACACTGATTACATGCTATGTATTTCTCAATTCTTTTGCAAGTAGCATCGTGTTCTTGATTACTATCATCACAGTTATTATTATTAGTGACTTTTTTCACTTACAAAGACTAAGCATGAATAGGCTGAGAAAGGAAGATCAGAAAAATCAGTGAACAACCAGGCACTGAATTCCCTCCGTAGGTCAACCGCAGCATACAGGCTATTTTATGAAACACAACCACACGATACCTTCCCTCGCTTGCCCCGGAAGACAGAGAGAGAGAGAGAGAGAGAGAGAGAGAGAGAGAGAGAGAGAGAGAGAGAGAGAGAGAGAGAGAGACTGCAAAGGGCTCACCATAATAAGCAAACACTACAACTTACAACTACTAGTAAGTAATCTCCCCCACCCCAACCCCAACCCCCAACGCCCACCCCCCACCAAACTGCGTCAAAACGCCAGCATCCTCGGCGTCTTGGAGCTTTCCACGCCGAGACCATTACAGCCAACGTTATTGAGTTAGATTTGAAAGAGCACCTCTCAGCACGGGTAAACCTTCCCAGGTGTCCGCAATATACATGCTATGGATCAGGTTTGGGAAAAGGTGAATGTATAAATGAAGTGAGTTTATTGTGTTATGATCATCAGTCGTATTACGTCTAGTAATTTCATTTTTATTTAGATAATGAAACTGGCAATAGATAAGTGGATAAAGGAACAATAATAAATACGGAAAAAGAAGTCAATTATGTTGTTCTCAGTACTCAGAGTAATTTCACATTGCGTGAGTAAGAGAAGAAGCAAAAGACATGTGGACAAGATGCACAAAAGGACAAGAAAATATTGATATAATAAAGAAAAGGTTACAAAATAATAAGCACGAGAAAACATCAAGAAATACAGGACAAACTCAAGAGGCATGAGCAGCTTTTGATGAAAAAAAGAAAGGAAAGAATTGTATCTTGCGCAACATCTCACATAACATGGCAACATTCAAAAGGAAACCTTGCTCATTATATCAAGAAGAATGACCGGGCCCAAGAAATTGTTGTGGCAAATTTCATTCAGAATGTGACCAATAGCAGACGGAAGTTATTCTTCTAAATAAGGGCTATACACAGCACGTACACATTCATCTGTGTGTAATTAGTGCTTTTTTTTGTATGTATTCATACTGTAACTAGTTACTCTATAATTCGCAACAGCTATAAAAATCGAAATATTGTGTATGTGTATGTAAGCATTTAAGTATGAATGTGTGTGCATTCATACACAGAATAGAGTTAAATATATTGTGGAGCAATGTCACACTACCAGAACTGATTCTGTGCTGAGCAAAGTCAAAATCAATATCAGACCTATGTACTAGGTATGTATGTATGTATGTATGTATGATTCCCAGATACTTTGTGATATCCTATCACACTGTAAATTTCATAGAAAACATTTGAGCTGTCTGCAGTCTGGTTGCTATGAAACGGCTGACAACACAGCGTCAATAGTCTAATAATAACACAGCTGCTGTGTTTCGTTTTCTAGAAGTAAAAGATCATAATTATGAGGAAAACGTTAACGTACTTTTTTTTAATCTGATATGATATTGAACAAGATTTCATTATTATCTTGAAAACTACATTGCCTTAATTTCCATCACAGATATAAGGTTTTTTTTACAAGTTTTTCCGTAGTCATTATGAAAAAACAAGAAACAGAATAAAAAACAAAGTTAATCAAAAAAGACACGACGAAACATAAATTCTCTGTTCGTCTTAGACTAGAAAGTTTGGAAATGCTACAAGATTGAAGGTCGGAGCACAACAGAATACAGAACTAACAAAAAATGCCCCCAAGTTACTTCGGCGTAATCGAGTTTTCTGTACAGCATATAATGCTGTATGAATCTTTCAGCAACGGCCTATGAAACTCTTAACCACGACCCATGAAACTCAGCCACAGTCCGGTGGTGGCCTGTGCTGTCGGTACCTATAGCAGTGCCAGAAGTATGAGTATGGCTAATTAAACCTTAAATAAAATAAAAACTACCGATTCTGATACTGAGGCTAGAGGGCTGCAATTTGTTATGTTTGATGATTGGAGGGTGGATGATCAACATACCAAATTGCAGCCCTCTAGCCTCAGTAGTTTTTAAGATCTGAGGGCGGACAGAAAAAGTGCGGACGGACAGACAAAGTCGGCACAACAGTTTTCTTTTACAGAAACTAAAAATGTCCTATGACCAACTTGTGAATGGCAGAAAATGAAACACGCACGTGTAAAAGCCTTAAAGAAAGGAACAACATTTTCTAAAATGGCACGAATCATATCAACAGAAAATGGAAACAGGGTGAGTATGTCAATTTCCGAAAAAAAATATGTATTGTTGGAATACAGAAAAAAAAACTGTCATATTTCCACTGACCTAATTCCTAATCCGCCCTCTCTCTCTCTCTCTCTCTCTCTTCTTCAGCCTTTTTTACCATGTGCCTTAAGATATGAGGAACAAAATGTGACCAACCCACATGCACACACACACACAAACACACACTCCCACCCACGATGTCTACCAGAAAATCTTCGACATTTGAGA
>JANJGK010009312.1:0-10000 GCA_039081455.1 Macrobrachium rosenbergii
CTGGTATAGCCATATTTCTTTATGAAGGCTAGTGTAAGAATAATTAATATTGCCTAGTGAAATTGCATAAGCTATTCCCGTGCAGTAAGTAGGAATTAGGGAAAGTTAAGTAAACAAATTTCAGGCAGCCTTGTGTCTCGATCCCATTGTTCGGAAGAGAATTAGCCTTTACTAGTACGAAACTGCGTACGATATTACCAGTATAGACCCTTGTTGTGTGTGTTTTTTTTTTACTTGAAGAAAAGGGGGAATTGGCTGTCAGACGCTGACCAATTGTTCATGTAATTTCCTCGCTATCACCGCACATTCTTTTTTTGTCGGGACTAACTGGGAAGTAAAGGGGTTTGATGTAATCCATTTGTTGCAGAGTAATCCATTATCCCATACATTGTTCCCCGGCTGGCGACCTTATTCAATTAAGTAATTGTCTGTCTTTGAGGTTAACTTTAACGAAGGTCATTGGCTGAGTTATCGAGTTATTGTTAATATTTTGCTATTTTTCCCAGTTAAGGATTAATGCATGATATTGATTTTTGAACAAGTTAACTAGTGCACAACAAAGAACGGAGAAAGTGAGCCTGACGTGTCTCTCATAGGTAGGGAGGACAAAATTTGTGGAGTTCGTTGAATTTCAAAAGCAGTAACCGCGTTTGCCACTACGAAGAGACCCCGATCGAGCATAATGGAGTTAATAAGTGTTCATAAAGCGGGAAGCATATCAAAATCCTGTGTCATTAATATAGCAAGCGAACGGCAACAGTTAATTTCCTTGTTGTCTTACTAGTGGCCACTCCATAAGCGTGATGGAAGCAGACGGCACTAATTCCGTGCGAGAAAGAAAAAAAAAAGGGTAGCTCATAGTAATTTCATTTTCCATGTCCCTAATGTAAAATCCTTTGTATTGTTGTTATATTTAGTTTAAATTTGTATTCCTGCCTTTGCTTCACTCGTTTTGTGAGAGGAATTCGAGTGCTTTGTGTGATTCAATTGTAAACCAACGCACCTTGAGATGTTGTGTATTCATCCGCCGAGACTGCCGCTCAGCCGCATTTGTTTTGAATTTGCTGTGTGCTAACGGGATTCGCCCAGCATTTTGGAGCACTGGTTGACCACTCCCCACGTCTGCCATCGTAAAACCTTTGTAGTTATTGTTTGTGTGATTGGTTTGTAGCGCCACAGTCACCTTTAGCCTCTGCCTCATTGCCACTTTGGGAACTACTTCATTGTGCTGAGTAAAGCACCCCCCTCGCAAAATCTTACCCAGACATAGACTTCGATAGATAGAAATAGGATAGGGTTCCATACAATAGATAAAAACAAGACATAATTTAGTCAGGGAATGATAGGTCTTAGTTAGGAAATATATAACAAGTTGCTATACAAGTCCACTGGCGTAAGAAATCATGTAAGGAAAAAGAAACTTATCATATTTTAAATCATAACTTCTCAAAGTAAGACGTATGACTCGGGCCATAGGAAAGTTATAATTGTTAAACAATCCCCTAAAAAGAGAGCCCAAGAAGATGTATCTTCAAATAAGAACCCTGCCAGTGTGCAGTTATAATAATTTTACTTAAATTTTCTCAGGCAGCACGAATTTGCTCGCTGAATCTCTCTCTCTCTCTCTCTCTCTCTCTCTCTCTCTGGCTATGAGGTTGAATGCAGCGATCTACATCCAAAAGTGTGTCGAAATCTAAAAGAAGGAAAAGGTTGCAAGTTCAACAAAAAATGCAGATACATGCATCCTGTTGCCATGAAGAACGAAAATCAAAAGCAAATACATATAAAAAAAATCAAAGTAAAAATGAAACAAATAAAGGAAGGAATAAAGAGTATAGCAAGCCGGCACCACGTTATGATATGTCACCACCACAATATGAGGCATCAGCACCCAGGTATAGTGCAACAAAGCAATGTATCTACGATGCAAATGGATGGTGCAGATATGGAGATAGGTGCAGATACAAACACAAAATGAATAATTATGAAGATGGAAGATCAACTATTTTGGAAAAGTTGGATTTTTTAATGTCCGAAATTATGGAAATGAAGAAAAGGACAACATATCAGAGCAGGAAAGAGACATGGGAAAATCCTTATTATTACCCATATTAGATAATGGGGATAAAATGCAAACCATCAAAGTGATGAATGTACAGGGTTTAGTTTTGAGTAACTCAAAAAGAAAAATAGAGTTCTTAGAAGAACTAACCCAAACTGAAAAAATAGATATAATGAATATAAGTGAAACCTGATACTCACAAGAGACTGGTAATGATGATCAGATAAAGGGTTTCCAAACTTATAGATCAGATAGAAAAAATAGGAATCAAGGGGAAACAGCAATATATGGGAGAGACGTAAATCAAGGAAAAATCTGTGAGAAATATAGTAACACAGAATGTGAATTAATAGCAGTAGAATTTGAATCTGAAAAATTAGTAAACATTGTAATGTAGACCCCCGAATACTAAAGAGTTTGACATAATAATTGACAAATTGGATGATATATGTAGAAATCACAAAGACTGGGCTATACTCCTATCCGGAGACTTTAACTTTCCTTTCGTAGATTGGAAAGAGCGAATAGGAGACTGTGGTTGTATTTATACATATAAAAAGGAGAGTAATAGTAGCGCAGAAGATAAGAGGCAATTTGAAAAGCATTAGATATGCTACTAGAACGCAACATTCAGCAAATAAATCACCTGCCAACAAGAAAGGATTATATTTTGGACCTAGTATTTGTGAACGAGTGAACTATGTTAAAGAAATAATAGTGTATAATACGAGTATTTCGGACCATAATGTCATAGAATTAACAGTCCGTTCCAAAACACATGAAAACAGAGATAAGCAAGAGAAGAAAAAATGGGAAGGATATGGAAAATATAATTTCTATAGTAAAAATATAAATTGGTCAAAAATAAATGAAGAATTAAACAAAGACTGGGAAAACATATTCGTAAGTGATAATATTCAGGTAAATACGGATATGTTATATAAAATATTAGAGGAAATAGTGGAAAAATATATACCGAAGAAGAAAAGTAAACATCAGTCATGCATACCAAGAGACAGAAGGATCTTGTTCCAGAAAATCAGAAAGTGGAAAAAATGTCTTGCAAAAGAAAAGAATGCATGGAAAGTGATGGAGCTAAAAAGTAAGATAGAAAATGCAGAACAAAAGATTATACAGTCAAAAGAAAAAGAAAATCAGGACCTAGAAGAAAGGACCCTACAAAATATCAAGCAAAACCCCAAAATTTTTTACTCATATGCAAAAAAGATGAATAAAAGAAGAGTAGAAATAGGCCCTGTAAGAATTGAAGGATGATTAACAAATGAAAAAAGGAAATATATATGTAACATATTAGCAGAAAGATATAAGAGTGAATTTACACCTAAAATTGATAATGAAGATAATGATGCAGCAATAAGAGGTGAAAATAGTGAATTTTTATCGGACATAGATATTACTGAAGCTGATATTGTGCAGGTTATTAATGAGATTAAAAATGGATCAGCAGCAGGTCCAGATGGTGTACCTGCCATTTTGTTAAAGAAGGTGGTTCATTCAATCGTAAAGCCGCTCGCAATATTATTAAGACAAAGTATAGATACAGGCAAGATTTATGATGAGCATAAATTAGCGTATATTACCCCAACTTTCAAAGGTGGATCAAGACTAGAGGCAAGTAATTATAGGCCTGTGAGTCTGACATCTCATATTATGAAAGTTTACGAAAGGGTAATGAAAAAATATATAATGAAACATTTAATGAAAAATAGTTTGTTTAATATAGGACAACATGGTTTTGTGCCCGGAAGAAGTATACAAACCCAACAGTTAGTCCACCATGAAAGCATGTATTAAAATATGATAAACAAAAAAGATACAGATGTGGTTTACCTAGACTTTGCAAAAGCTTTTGACAAGGTAGACCATAATATATTAGCAAAAAAAAATGAGAAAACATAACATTGTGGATAAAGTAGGAAAATGGATAAAAGAATTTTTGCAAAACAGAAAACAGATAGTGATTGCTAACGACGAGAAATCGGATGAAGCTACAGTAATATCTGGTGTGCCGCAAGGTACGGTGTTAGCTGCATTGCTGTTTGTGATTATGATTGCAGACTTAGACAGTAATGTTAAGGACTCGGTAGTGAGAAGTTTCGCCGATGACACAAGAATAAGTAGACAGATTACTTGTGATGAAGATAGGAACTCGCTACAAAGAGACCTAAACAATATATATAAATGGGCAGAGGTAAATAGGATGGTATTTAACTCTGATAAATTTGAATCAATAAACTATGGTGATAAAGAAGGAATGCTATATGCATATAAAGGACCTAATAATGAGACAATCACAAATAAGGCAGCAGTTAAAGACCTTGGTGTGATGTTGAATAGGAATATGTTATGCAATGATCAAATAGCAATACTATGGCAAAATGCAAAGCAAAAATGGGAATGTTGTTCCGACACTTCAAAACAAAAAAATCCGAACACATAATTATGCTTTATAAAACATTCGTACGTAGTCCACTTGAATATTGCAATATAATATGGTACCCACACTACCAAAAGGATATTGCACAAATAGAGAGTGTAAGAAGGTCCTTCACAGCTATAATAGAAGAAGTTAAGGACCTTGACAACTGGGAAAGACTACAATTCCTAAATTTATATAGCCTTGAAAGAAGAAGAGAACGCTACATGATAATCCATGCATGGAAACAGATAGAAGGAATTATCGAAAACATCATGGAGCTAAAAATATCAGAAAGAGCAAGCAGAGGTAGATTAATAGTGCCCAAAACTATACCAGGAAAACTAAGGAAAGCACACAGGACATTAATCCACCATGCACCAGCATCGACAATGCAGCATCTATTCAATGCGCTACCAGCTCACCTGAGAAACATATCAGGAGTGAGCGTAGATGTGTTTAAGAATAAGCTCGACAAATATTTAAGATGCATCCCAGACCATCCAAGACTGGAAGATGTAAAATATACCGGAAGATGCATAGTGTACGTGCACCCTCTTCATAGAAAGTCCTGGGCCGACACAGGGATAATTAATTAAACTAAACCAGATAAAAAAAACCTCTGTCCCACAAATAGATGAGGACAAGTTAAGATTAATTACAGTTAGAAACTTTGGTCACGAGTGAGGTCTTTTACCAAGACTTAAGCAGAAGGTAGCCTTTCCCCCTCTGCATGAGAAAGGGGTAGTAGCACAGCGGGTACTGGGGCCAGACGCTCACGAGGCCCTCAAAAGCAACCACAATTCAATTTTCCTTCCACAGTGCCACTAATCTGAAGCACTGTCATCAACTGAATTAGCGTACATCTCTCTATCTCTCTCTCTCTCTCTCTTTCTCTCTCTCTCTCTCTCTCTCTTACCTTCCCTTTCTCTCTCACTGATTTGTTACACTCTGCTGGGGTAGAGTGCATTTTCCTTAAATATAACCTAGTTGGACTCAAGTAAAGGGTTCCTAGGAATGCACTGGCACCAGAGTGCTCACCAAACAAACTTTCAGCATTTCAGGACTACAGAGTGATCGCCTCTCAGAAAGAACACACTATTCAGCCTGGATAATATTTTCTCACAAATCTATGGACATGACTCCAGCACTTTTTCGTCTCATGACCATCCCTTCATCGACTCTCACAGCTGCAGGCATTAATTGACTCAGTCAAGGCCTATACACAAGAGGTCGGTCATTACACTGATAGACTTGTGACTCACTGTACAGTGTCGTCGCGCTTCCCGGTGTTCCTTTGGTCTGTGTTTTGACCTTAGGGTTAAGTATGGGTCAATGGTTCAGCAAGTTTCGTGGCATGGAAGTGACTTTCATTGTAAATCGCTTTCCTTGGTATATTTTTCGGATCTCTCCTAGATAGTGACCCTCAAGGTTTTAACCCGGTATGTATCCACCTTTACGGCGTGTTTAGTACAAGACTGTAAATATCATAAAAGTAACGTCCCACAAGAAATATTTGTCCTAAATAACGACTCCCGAACTTTGTTGGGGTCACTATCTAGGAAAGATCCCATTTTTTTTTTTCTCTCAAACATGCCAAGTAACTGTATAGTGTATGCGTGCTTTGATTGTCATGAAAAAGCACGAGGCTCAAATATCAAATATTATAGTTCTCCGAAATGAAAAGAATATCGAGACAACTGGATAAACGTGTGTCGAAGAAGTGAGAGAATGACTCTGAATAAGCCTCGGAAGCTCAGTTCACTTCAAAGCAGAAGACTACAATGGCAATACAAGCCTCGAGTGCTTGGAATTCAAAATTCAAAACACTACGTCTGCTAAAAGCAGATGCCGTCCATCAGTTCAATTGCCAAATGGTGAGTAACATAAGGTTCATTTTAATTCTGGAGGCTACAATAACTTTATCATTTTAACTCATAACTTGTAAGCTCCTCATTAATAACAACTGTTTAAATACGTTGCTATAACGATTATTATTTCTACCCCTCCGCTCCAGAAATGTTTGGAGGATAATAGCCAGTATATGTTTCAAATTATTGCGAGTGTGTATACAGGAAACACGAATGGAAAAGCCAAGATGTAGATAAACAGATCTAACACTCCCGAGAGGCTGTGACATCACCGACGCCATTAGTCCCTTGATCTCTCTTATGAGGCGTATGGAGTTTGTCGACAAGTTTGATAGAATATATGGTTTTTAGGCTAAAATATAGCTTTAGTGGCTGTAATACATTTTATTTTCAGAGTTACTAATATACATGATTTACTTTAAGGAATATTCAATAAGAAATGTCAGTGAATATGCCATTAAGTCTATTATTATACTGTACTATACCTAAATAACTGATATTCTCTCTCTCTTTCTTTCGTATCTCATCCCATGATTTTTTTCATCTTTTTTTCCGTCTTAGGAGCATTATATTTGTTGATTCTCAGTCCTATTCAGGTACCGCATTTTGAAGGAAATGCTTATCTTTGCAATAATGTTAAAATTTCAGCAGGAACATCTCTTCCTGTCATTTGCAACTCAGATACCAGCTTTTAGACACAATCTTTTCCTTCCCTAAATGTGTCACATGACTTGCCTCATTAATTTTAATTGTTCCATGAATTTTTGTGATGGAACATGAAAATTTCCGCTATTCATAAAATCTATCCATTTTTTCCCAGGGTCATTCTTGCAGGCTTACCTCCTCCCCCATTTCAGGATATTTGTAGATAAATTTTTGCACAATGTACCCTCCTTATAGCGCAAAGACTCTTCCTCAATAGCATCATGGGGTTTTTTTTTATAACTTGTCTATACCAGAAAATTCCAAACCGGCCCCTGCATCGTTATTTCAGTTTCAATGTCAATATTTTTTTTTATAAAATGCTGGTTATGCAGAGTTCTAATGCTAACTCTCGCTCATTTTCATCATCATTCGAAGGCACTTTATCTCTCATTAGCGTTTCACCAGATATGCAGAGAGAATCGCCATTTTCTGAGAATGATTTAGTCTTATAACTAAAGTTTTATTTCCTTCCCGAATAAAAAGGATCTGAGTCGCTACTTGAAACTCGAAGTGTTGGGGTACTCATGAAGACCATGCACCTTCCTAACTGATAAAAAAAAATGTTCCAAGTAGCCTTGATTGATCCTTGGGGTTATTATATAATCTAGGCTATATAAAGAGCTTGCCTATCAAACAGTCCAATCAAAGATTTGCCAGAAAGAATAATACCTTTCTGAACGCTTAAAGAACGACTTCTATACCCTTTCATTTTCATAGTCCTCATCATGTGTACCATCCTACCCAAAATTTCTTTCTGGTTGTCTATATCCACACCATAGGCATTTCTTGATTTTGCATCTCCATACATTTCACTGGAATTCATCAAATCAGACCAGTCATTTGCTAAACCTATGAAAGCAGCTGTCACCAACCAGTTTTGGGATGAAATTAAATAAACCTTTTTCTCCCAGAAACTTTACAGCATTGGCACATGTTTTGGACATTAACTGAGCCCCATACTTTACACATTGCCTTTGAGTTCCTGACATATTAAGGTGATTTTGAGTCAGTTTTCGCGTTAAAGTGTATTCATTTGCTGTTTTGTCCATCATTTCTTATATAGAAGAAGATGAAAATAATCTCCTTTTTCTGTGTAAAGTCCATGCTCCAGAAAATTATTTCTTATTAACTTAATCATGTGAGGAGCATCAGCAAATACAAATACACTCTGTTCTGCACAAGGATTTTTAAAAGAAAATTTTTTAAAATCACTCCTTTGGTGTTATCCTTTCGGTTATTAAAACCATAAACTGAGCAATTATTCGGTATTGGAAACCAAGAACCTTGTTGCTTCCACGCGCAGTCTCAAAGTACAGCCGACTGACTCGGTTCACTTAGCAAAGGCAAACATAACACCGAGGCAAGACGGGAGTCAGTGAGGTCATATTTTGTCACCACTCACGGTTGTTGGACCTGTTTATCTAGATCTTGGGAAAAACATGAGACTGAAGCACTCCAGAAGGTGGTCAAGACAGGCGTTCAATTGATCCAGCATAAGGTTTCGTTTGTACTTTTAGGCCCTTTACGTCCCGAAGGTGTTTCCAGAAGATATGAAAGACCGCAAAAAACGGCATCGCCAAGAAACGGTTCTGAAACGTCTTGGTGAAATGCTTGCATGGTGCCATGACAATACAAGTCCTCATATGGCAACGACTTAGTTTGCAAAAAGAAATGAAACAGGGAAAACAGACCGATGTAAACTCCATCCTATCGCTTGAATTGTGTCTTCTCTGAAGTATCCAACTTGTGGCTGAACGTCTCGAAAAAATTATTTGACTAAGGAAGCGATAACTTAGTCAGGTTAAGTACCCTAGCACATTACCACTTGTTCATCTCTTATTTGTCCTTCCAGATTTTCTAGTTTGCTAGATAATAAAACAAAATCCAACGCCTCTACCTGAAAAAGTCACTTGACATTAATCTGTGGAACAATGACGGTTTCCTGTTGACCAGATTAGTGACCATCAGACTCTCTCTCTCTCTCTCTCTCTCTCTCTCTGCACCCAATTGTGGAATCTTTTCCATTCTGGTATTTTTCCGGATTTCTTTAACCATGCCTCTTTTTTGTTGTGAGTCGATGGCATCTTTCGAGTTAAAGTCCCGTTTTCACATCCTTTCATTTAACTTGACTTCTGCGTCTGTCTGTCTGTCTGTGTCAAAACTTGTAGTTCAATTTTCGACCTGTTCCCTTCGTCCGATGGACGTGAACTTTTGCATGTTACTCAATCCCGGTGACAATGCAACCTTACATGATCAGTAGGTGGGCAGTGACCTCTAGTGACCCTACAGTGACCTCTCCCAGTATCTCAGGATTTGTATGAAACTTCGGATTTTTCATACCTTCTTTGACTCGATAGAATAAGTTAATAATTCTACGGAATTTTCAAACTTTCTTTGACTCGACAGGATCTCACGTTCAAGTTCACGTTACGATTTCTGTCAAATGTGTTTCAAAAAATTATTTTTTACTTTTTAGTGCATTTTAATAAAAGCATGTTTATTTTTTTCTATTTTTTATCTACCTCTTAATTTGACTTGTTATTTACTTTTCCCTCGAATTTTTCTGTAGAGAAAGGTAGTGAGTCTCATCTCGCAAGTCTTCTCTCTCTCGAAGAAGAAGAAAAAAATAGGCACCCCATCGGAATTCTCATAACAAGGTCATACACTATGACTTCATTTTTCTCGTGGACATAAAGAAGTTTTCTGCCTCGCCTGTTAAGAGAAGTATTTCTTAGAAAACATAAAGTTCGTAGCCACTATAATGTTTATATCTGATAATTTCCGTGCACATTTTGTAAAGAAAGTAAGTATTTACACTCGTTTCATGTACTACATTAAATGTTTGTAATTGTTTTATACTATACTATCATCGTTGTAAAAATTGTATTAATATATTAAATTTCATTACTTCATTAAATGTTTGTA